>APFE031450729.1:150893-160903 GCA_000404065.3 Pinus taeda
GAAATTTTTTTTTTGGACCCTATATTTGGTTGGGCGAACCTACCTATGGTTTTTGGTCCATGGTTTTGGACGCGATGGTTTTCGGTCCATGGTATTGGATGCTTTGGCATGTATAAATATGTATTGTAACATTGAAAGGAATATAATGAAAAATCAAGCCGGCAGTCCCGGTTTTGGGATCCAGTGGGAAATCTCTGTGTATATGTGTTTTATGTGTTATGCTCTCGCATTGTTTATTTTTCTGTGATTTAGAATTCATATGCATGTACTTTCTGTACGGGGTTAAAACCTACAATCATTGGCCTTCCTTTTTTAGAGCAACTACCCTATCATTTTTATTGATATGGACCTGAAATGATAATAAATCCTAACATTTTTTTATTTTCAATTTTGTTTTTGGTCCATATCCTAACTTATCATTTTTTCAATGGCATTTTGATTTTTTTTTTAACTAATGACTGACTTCTCAAAAACAAAAATGGTACAACAGGATCGAAGAAGGAGAGGTTGGCTTGGTGTGGAGGAGGTATTTGTCTAGGTTGAAGAGTCTCAAGGAAAAGCTATTGAAGGAAGATATTTTGACCGGGTTTTCCCCTTGCTAGGGGTTTTTCCCTGTCAGAGTGCTTGCATCTCGTGTCTTGTGTTTTTGTAATCTTCACGCACACATAATTTTGTAATTGCTTGATGAAAGATAATATAACAAATAATTAAAATAAGCCAACATAATTTGCAAGTAATTATCAAGAAAGAGAAATCTAACCCTAATCCTACTAGCATTGATTTCTCAACATGGATTCAGAGCTAAGGTCAAAGAAGATTGAACATCACTTTGTTGGCTTCAAGGAAATGATGACTCCCTCCATGATAAGGATGGGATTCACTTCTACAGGAATATGGATAAAGAATATTGTCTACTACTTATTCAATAAGGTCAAAAGTCAAGGGTTCTTAGCTGCACTTACAAGATCCCTCAATGATGATAATGCATGGATCATTGACAGTGGAGGATCAAAGCATATGATAAGGGAAAGTAATCAACTAAAAACTCTATCAAAGGAACCATCTTCCCATGTAGTGTAATTGGGAGACAACACAAACTATACTATTAGAGGCCTGGGATCAATATCTTTGAAGCTGGAGAATGGAGAAAAACTACATCTCAACAACATACTATATGTTTTAGGTTTGAAAAAAAAAATTCTTTCAATTTCTTACTTGGAAGATAAAGGGGATAGAGTTGCTTTTGTTGATGGAAAAGTCATGGTTTGGGGAAAATATTCAAGTATTGATAAAGCCAAGGTTATTGGAGTTCGTGAAGCATGTTTGTATAGAGTAATTACACCACCTCCTCAAGCCCTAGTTCATATGGAAATCTCTCCTATTGCGCTATGGGATAGAAGATAAGGTCATCTTCAGTATAAGGTTATTCCCACTCTTAAACATCTAGTTCATGGCATCCCTGATATCAAATAAGACCGTGAAGGAGTTTGCAAGGGATGATCTTTGGGAAAACATACATGAAAACCATTTTCAAATAATGAAACAAGGTCTAAAGAAATATTAGACCTCATACATTCTGATGTGTGTGGGCCCATGTTTGACAAATCACTTGGAGGACATCTTTACTATGTAACATTTATTGATGATCACTCTAGAAAGACATGGCTCTATCTTCTCAAGAAAAAGGATGAAGTATTTGAGAAATTCAAGGAGTTTAGATGCGAAGTGGAAACCTAAATGAAAGAAATTTAAAAACTTTGAGATCCGACAATGGTGGGGAATACACTTCTAAAAAATTAATTGCATAATGTAAAGAAGCAGGAATTAAGAGGGAGCTTATTGTTCCCTACTATTCCAAACAAAATGGAGTGGCCAAAAGAAAGAACAAGACAATTGAAGTAGGTGTACGAACAATGATACTTGATCAATATTTGCGAAAGTTTCTATGGGGAGAAGCAACAATGATAGCTGTATATATTCAAAATAAAAGTCCTCATAGGATTCTTGATAATATGACACCCAAGGAAGCATTCACAAGAATGAAGCGAAGTGTGGACCATTTTCGAATATTTGGGAGTCCTGTATATATCCATGTTCCAAAAGACAAACAAAAGAAGTTGGATTCTACAAGGTTCAAAGGGATCTTCATTGGTCATAGTCTCTCCTCAAAGGCATATAGAATCTATATCAAGGAAGAGAGACACATTGAAGTAAACAAGGACGTTATATTTGATGAGAATAAAGCCTACAAAATATCAAAGGATATTCCTATTGATTCTGATGAAGAATATATACCCATATTTGAAGAAGAAGAAGTACAACTTGACAACCCTTCTACAATTCAAGAGGAAAAAGAAGGACCAAGTGAACCTATTCAAGCTGTGGTCATACCAAGCACAAGGAAGAGGCCAATTTGGTTAAAAGCCACTCTCGATGATGCTGAAGGACATGGAGTTGCAAAAGGAACCTTCAGGGAAAGCAAAAGGCTGAAGAGATATTCTGGATATGCTACATATATGACAAGACTAATTGAAACCGAACCATCTACATTTGAAGAAGTTTCTCATCAAGAAGTATGGAATAAAGCTATGCAAGAATAATATGAATCCATCATGAAGAATGGGGTTTGGGAAATCATTCCTAGACCTAGTGACAAATCGGTTGTCACCTCAAAATGGATCTACAAGATCAAACATGTTGTTGATGGAAGCATAGATAAATACAAGGCCATATTTTTTGCAAGGGGTTTCTCTCAAAAAGAAGGCATAGATTATGAAGAAACCATTGCGCCCACTGCAAGGTATACTACCATTAGATCTTTGGTTTCATTCGCCGCTACAATGGGATGGAACATCCATCAAATGGACATAAAAACAACATTTTTGAATGGAACCATCGATGAGGAAGCATACATTGAGAAGCCCAAAGGCTTTGAGGAAAATAGAAGGGACACTCATGTTTGTAGACTCAAGAAGGACCTGTATGGATTGAAGCAATATTCTAGGGCATGGTATGAAAGAATGGATGCATACCTTTTGAGGATTGGGTTCGTAAAGAGTTCCACTGATCGTAATCTCTACATCAAGTTTGTGAATAATGAGCTAGTCATTATTCTGTTGTATGTGGATGATCTATTCATCACAGGTGTGGAGAGAAGGATACAACAAAGTAAGAAGATGATGGTAGCCAAATTTGAGATGAATGATCTAGGACTAATGCACTATTACCTAGGTCTGGAAGTATGGAAACATCATGGGGAGATATATTTGGGGCAAGGAAAGTACATAATCAAGTTGTTGTATAAATTTCGGATGATGGATTCCAAGCCCATGACTACTCCTATGGTCACCAATCTCAAGAAGATGAGAAGATCTGACTCAAGTCTTGTGGATCCTACCTCCTATCGTTAGTTGGTAGGTTCTCTGATGTATTTGGTAAATATTAGGCCAAATATATGCTTTTCTATGAACATCCTCAGTCAGTTTCAGTGGGAGCCTCATCATGATCACTGGATAACTGCGAAGCATATATTGAGATATCTTCGTGGTATGATACATCACTACCTAAAGTACAATAGCAAGGAAGTCAAGTTGATTGGATTTATAGATTCTGATTGGGGTGGCAGTGAGATCGATGGAAGAAGCACTATCGGAGTATGCTTTAGTTTGGTATCTGCCATAATCTCATGGATGAGTAGAAAGCAAGATCATGTTGCTTTGAGTAGTGTTGAAGCAGAGTATGTGGCTGCATGCAAAGTAGGAAAGGAGGTCATATGGTTGAGGAAGATTCTGGCATATTTGTTTGAGAAACCTCTAGATCCTACTGTGATTAATTGTGATAATCAAAGTTGTATCAAGATGTATGGAGATCCTGTGTTTCATGTTAGAAAGAAGCATATCAACAACAAGTTCCACTATATTAGGAACTTGGTGCAGGATGGGATCGTGAAGCTACAGTATGTCCCAACAAATGATCAGGTAGATGATATAATAACAAAGTCTCTTCCTAATAATAAGTTTGATTATATTAGAAACATGCTTGGCTTAGTTGATATTGTTGATTTTGTTGATGATGATAAAAGTTTGGAAGGGATTTGTCGAGGCTTTGTGTGTGAGACAAATTGTCTGGGAGGACATCTAGCTGCCACTTTGTGTTTATGTCTAGTTCCCAAAGTAGGGAGGGTGGCATTAGTAATGGAGCTCTGACCTCGGATACACACATAGATCTTTAGGTTGATGGTTAACAAGTAAACTTGATGGTGACTAGCAAGGTTTAAAGCTTTAGTCCATCTTAGTCCCACTTGGATATATTTCCTTGGTCAGGAATCTAGTCTGTGGCGTTGCGGTACCTAAACTGTTGAGAGACCTTGGATAGATTACCCTGTTCAAGAATCTAGTCCATGGCATTGAAGTGCCTAAAATATTCATAGTTCATATAGTTTGAGATTAATCATATGAATACCTCCTTAGTTAAGAGGGAATGTTGAAAAATGTAACTAGGTTCTGTCTTCATAAAATGTATTTTTCAAAATAATTTTTTATTATTGCTACAATGACTTATTAAAGCATGGGTTTCATGCTTGGGTCATCATTCTATTAGTCAAAGTTTTCATTGAGAACTCCTAGGATTAATAAAGAGTCAATAGAGTCATTTATATATTTTATGAGACCCTTCTTGGGCTTTCAAATGATGCAAAACAAATATTTTTGAGTCAAAAATAAATTATGTAACCTCCACACCAAGTCGGCCTCAAGAAAATCAATTCGGCCTTAAGGAAGGCAATTCGACCTCATTGGAAGGCTATATATACAAGGCAGTTTGACTTCATTTGAGAATCTCACTCTCTCAAGAATAGTTCAATATTTGGAAGTTGGAGGTTGGAAGCTGGGAAGAAGTGTGAAGTTGAAGGAAGGGGCTAAAAGGAGTGCAAGTTTGTTCAAGGAGGAAGGGAAGAAGAAAATCAAAACTTTGGTCTTTCTCTGTCTCTCTGTCTCTCTGTCTCTCTCTCTCTCTGTCTCTGTCTCTCTCTGTCTCTGTCTCTCTCTATCTCTCTGTCTCTGTCTCTCTCTCTCTCTCTCTCTCTTGTGTGGGCTTGTTTAGGAGATCGAAGTCTCCTAGTCAAGGTCAAAGTTGCTGCTGATGCTAGAAGTTTCCAAGTCGAAGTTGTTAGGGTTGAAGTGTTGCTGCTTCTAGGTCGAAGGTTCGATCGAAGAAGGAGAGGTTGGCTTGGTGTGGAGGAGGTCTTTGTCTAGGTTGAAGAGTCTTAAGGAAAAAATATTGAAGGAAGATACTTTAACTGGGTTTTCCCATAGATAGGGATTTTTCCCTGACAGAGTGCCTACACCTTGTGTCTTGTGTTTTTGTGATCTTCATGCACACATAATTTGGTAATTGCTTGATGAAAGATAATATAACAAATAATTAAAATAAGCCAACATAATTCACAAGTAATTATCAAGAAATAGAAATCTAACCCTAATCCTTCTAGCATAGATTTCTCAATGCCTCGATCTGCAATGGAGCTATAAGTAGAGGAAGAATGCTAGCTGATGGATGAAAGCACCCTTGCTCAAGAGCTCCCTCTCTAATTACCTCCATCTCACCAAACTCACTATAATCTATGTAGTCACACAGTAGCATTATATCATCCATCTAACAATAGGGAAAAAAGGGCTCCTCCCTCATATAGCTCGCCCCTCTTTTTATAGGAGGCTTCATAGGTGAAACTTGACACTTCATGCATAAATAAATATTTTTATTAATCTAAAATTTTGATTATTTAGCCACCCATGTTTCACTCTCTCACCAAGGGTCTCCTAAATTATTTACTTAAATTTTTATTCAAAAATAATATTTTTCCTCACCCCAACATGACTCCCTATTTCTTCTCCTAGGTGTCTCTTGATTCCCCCTTTATGTTCTTTTATTTGTGTTCATTATTGAAGTCAACTAGTAGGTCTCATATTTGGTCCCCCAACTACACCCTAGTTTAACTCAATTTGACTCTTAGATTGAGATCCTTGTGTTGGCTCTTGCCACATGGAGGTTCTCTCATGAAACTAAATTTCTCTAATTTAAATTTATTATTCTTTATTTTCATTCACCACCTTATTTTCTTAATGAGGTTCAGCTATTTTAGGATTAATCTTTCTAATTAGCTCTATGTACCTTTCTCCCCTTTTGCTTATTAAAACACTTATGCACATTATCTACCTAAGATTTTCCAAATGTGTGAATGGTGGAGTTCTCGAGTGGTCCAATCTTTTTATTTATTCCTATTCTCCATTTACCCCAAGTTTTATTCTTGATTTAGGTAACTTGGTTCTAAAACCCCATGTACCACATTATGTGAATTAGTATGATTATCATATCTTAATTATATTTCAGTAGTTTCTTCTTGATACCAAGGGTGCCAAGTCATTCGTCCCCTTTAAGAACTTTCCCTTGAAATTCCAAGGGTGTCACACCAATTGCTTTCTTCTTGATGCCAAAGGTACCAAGTTAGTCATGCCCTTCAAGAACTTCTGTTTGAGGTTCCAAGGGTGCCACGTTGTTTTCCCTTCAAGTACCTTGTGAATATGAGGGGAAGAAATAGGTGCAACGACGAAGACTGCTATCCTCTCCTATGCCGTCATATATAGTGAGACTAAAGGTGTTGGGTATTGAGGAATCTACCTTGATGTGTGCTCGCCTAGTAAAATCTTCTTGAGAAACCTAATCTAGACTTCCCCCCACATCATCGTGATCTTCAAGGTGAAGGTATCCCAACCCTTCCAGCCCAAGTCGCATCGAGAGTGTGAATGGGTGGAATCAAGGACATCGTCTCACCCCTCCCATAGGGTTCCATATATTTGTACAACCCCATCACCCATGTGTGAGTCATTTAACCAACAAACTAACCTTTTCCTGTTGCCACTAACATGTCATTAGAATTGACAACAAAATTTAAAATTGAATTTTAAAATTTTTGAGACAATAGTATGTAATTCAAACCAAACCAAATGTTGCTGACTCATCACATGCAAGTGCATTTAGGTAGTCTCCTGCCATACTCAGTAATCATCAATAATATTTGATTCATAATATTAGTCACCAACATAATTTTGTATGCTAAATTATCATCATGACATAATCATCATCTTCGTAACCATGATCAAGAACTAATGTAAACATACACATATTGAATCCATCACATGATTAGACATAATCATAAAACACGTACATCATAATTATTATCATTATAATGAATTTATCAACCCAAATGTTGAAATTCAAAGTATTCCTCTATCTTAGTTAGTGTAAAGAAGAAAAATAAAGAATGTTAAAGTAAGAACAATTTTTCATAAGCTACATACTGAAACTCACTCTTAAATTGCCCAACATATATTTAGATTAGATTTCAATTTCAAAATATTTGCCACACTACCAACATTCTTGTTGTCTTAACTCAACAAAACTATGGTGATTTCAGAAGATTTCTCTTAATACTTTTGAATATAGAAATAGACTTTTAAAGAATTTCAAGTAATATCTTAATTTCTTCTTGACTACCAAATATTTTTATACCTATGTAATTTTGATAAATCTTTATATATCTTTAAAAATAAATATTTTATATTGATTTTTTTTTAAACACTAAATTCAATATATTTTGTCATGATAAACATGATTTCCTCGATTAGAAGACCAATAATTGAATTAAATGTTTTAGAATTTCAATTTTAACCTGACCATTCAATATTGTTAATTATAATGTATTGCTTGCTTACTTTATAAATGACATATTTTTTCAAATTTATCACAACGCGAATATTATATACTCTTTATGCTTTTTATCACATTATAGGATATGTCCATTTTTAAGTTAATTTTATTCATGTCTAAGCAACCTTTTAAGACTTATTTTTTTCTTTGTTATTAGTCCCTGCCTATGGCAACGCAGGGACTACAATGTTCGCTCGACGGTTGACAAGCCATTAATTCATGTGTTGACCACAAAGTTTTACTCCTTCACTACTATTTAACCAAAGTTTATGGGTGTGAATTTCATTGCAAGAAAATTTTAACCAAATTTTTCAATTTACCCTCTTATTGTCAGTGTCATTTGCCCCAATGTTATTTTAGTGTGGGCAACTTAAGTTATTCTAAGTTTTTAATAACAAAGTTCAGAGAAGAAATATCCTACGTTTTAAATAAGATTATATATCAGTCTAGAGTTTAATAAAAGTAAGAAGTTTTAATACATATAAAAAGTCAAAATCAAAAGTTTTGATACATCCTCAATGTTTGGCATTGATGAAGCTATCTCGAAGGCTAACAGTTCAATAGCTAGCAGATTGACACTTCAATATAATTCTCCTTATGTGGCATGTGCTCCACAACTTTCCCCTTGCAACCTAAACCACTTGTCGAAGTACATGCGACTTTCCTATTTCATTCAACCAGTGACACCACTTCCTTGAAATAGTTCATTGAGTGATGAATCTGGGGGTGGTTTAAATTCTCCCTTTCATTCAATCACACTATTGCCTTGAAATAGTTAGCTGAGGATGAATCAGAGGGTAGTCAAACTTTCCCCTTTCATTCAACCACACTACTTGAAACAATTATTTGAGTAATGAATAAGAGGGTGGTCGACATGCATTACTAAAGGGAAAATTTATAGAATTCTTCCTCCCTCTGCCATCTCTAATTTTGGAGTACATAATTGGCTTCCGCTGAGCTCATTTATCACCCAATTCTAGCAGAACTATAGTAGGTTAGTATTGCAATCTTCATCCTCTCTTATTTAAACTTGAAGTTGTTAATACATATATAATATTTCACTTGAACTAAATGACTAACCACCCTTTACAAAGAATTGGGGGTGTTATGCATTTCGAGAGGTTGTTTACTCAACCTCAGTGGAGGATTTTATTCATATGCAGATAAACCAAATCGACCTTATAGATTCTTACCCAACCAATTTATTTGACTTGAAGTTGTTGTATCACAAAGCTGTATCATGAATTTGCCTTATCCCGAAGCTTTCTTATCAAGTGACTTTATAATATACTCATCATATTATCAAGTTATCTTTTTAATAGCATAGATTTGTCTAGCCTCTCGTGGTCAAATACACACCTGTGAAAAATTCCATATACTCTCATCTCTGTTCTCGATAGAATACTCGCAGTGGCTACAAGTCTTTGTTAAATTTTTAAAAACGATTCTATATGCAGAAAAACTTAAAGAATCGTTAAAACTGGAATGAAGGTTTAATGCCCAGAAAAATTAAATTACCTCCAGCCATTGATAACGCTCTTGCTGCAAACCACAGTCCACTTGCTTTCTTTACTGAAACAGCACTCCAACTTCAATCCAAGCAAAAGAAAAGAATACAGAAAGTCTGAAGGCACTTCCAAGCTCTGCTCTCTCAGCTAGATGGTGTAAAAACTGAAGGGGATTGAGTTGCTAGCTTGGGGATCAAACAGATGAATTTATAGCCAAGCTTCCATCAAGCTTCTAATGGCTATGTGTCAGGTGTTCCACAGATCAAGGTAGAGAACTCCAGATGGAGTAATGGACCACTTCAGAAGCTCCCAACAATAAAATTAATTAACTGCAGTTGGTTTCCTGAAATTAAGGAAAGACTGCAGTTTACTGCCATAACTGTAGGCAACAGTTGGAAAAAATTTAATGGAGCTTAACATTCTCCCACTTGGTCCATACTTCCAAACTTAATGTCTCAACTTAAAACCCATTGACAATCTGTATTAAGTAATAGATACATGAATCATGGCGATAAGTCCTCTAATGACAAGTATTATCTTCCATGTATTTCTATGTATTTATTCTTATCATAATTTATGTGGCAACAATCTCTTAATGAATAAACCTTATGTTTATTCTTGGTCCTTCTTAAATGAATTTTCTCAAATCAACTTAAGGTGCACATAAATATGAGAAAAAACATCACAATAATTAAGAATTTCATTAAAATAACATTGTCCATACAATGAGAAACTACA
>APFE031450729.1:165020-184302 GCA_000404065.3 Pinus taeda
TTATATGGATCACTAGACATTATTTTTTACATAAATTGCATAAACAAAAATTTAACCAGTAAAAATAATGTTTACTGAAAGGAGTAAGTCAAAATGACATTTTGAATAAACTCCATGTAATTCTTCACAAAATCAAAATTAAAGTTAAAGCAGTCAGCATTACCGTAAATGACTGCAAATCGATTGTTCAATTTATAAACAAAACCCGGAGATTGACTGAAGCAGCATTGATCTACTTTGCACTTGCATAGCAAATGCAGTTCGAAGGCTAGCTGGCTTGACTTCAGGCTCCTTAAGTTTATAAAACAAACAAACAAAAAAGAAAACAAGCTATTCTTTCACAAAAAAAAAATTAAATTCCTTAAAAAAAAAAAAACATATAATTAAAATAGTTGATATTTTGGTGAAATTTATTGTTCTTAGTCCACATAAACTTCATGGAGACCAAGAAAACCAACACTAGAATTAAAATATGCACTAATTAAAAAGTTATTTTATTAAAAATATCCCACAAAAATTGTTTCTATCGAATATGGTTAAGGGTATATATATGCATACAGCATACATGGTGCCAACCCAATTAAAAATATAATATAAAACAATTGGTTCCCCGTACAAATTTAAAACTATTTTCTTCGAAATGAAGATTTCCTTTTCAAGCTTTACAAAGTTCTTCACAAAGCGAATAACAAAAGCAAGTAGTTTCAGAGTTCTCTAACTGAGTGCAACTATTTCTTCAGTATGGAGAAATAAATTTTGAGTATATACAATATTACACCCTGTATTTCAAAATCCTGCTCAAATTTGGACGCATTACGGTCAATTGAGAACAGGTCACCCTAAGAACAATTTAACATACCGTTTCTCATAATTTCGCTTGAATTTAACATACCGTTATTCTTTGGAGCAAAAGTACTATTTAGGACATTGGGAATAATTTTAATTAAATAAAATACCAATGTAATAAAATTAATTTGTCATCCTACAGGAAACAAAATCTTTGTGCAGGTCGGCAGCAGATCGATAAAGGGTTTCAGACGACAATGGGACAAAAGCCCTAGCTGCTACGGTTCTGGTTCATAAATTCAAATTCATTGATGCTAATTTACATTATGAGTTCATAAATTCTGAATCAAATCAAATCCAAACGCGAACTTATGAATGTTAATTTCGCTTATGTGAACAATAAAAACAAACCCCAATGAAAACTTACTCATGTTACTTCAGTTTATAAGCATCACTGACCTGCATATACACCGGAATCTCTCCCAAAATATAGAAGAACATTTAACTTATTCAGGTTCAAATATACAGAGATCTTCTACATAGTAGCTATAAGACCGACCGTTAATTTGCAAAGGTAATTAAAAACCACCTAATTAAAAGACCGTTAATTTGCAAAGGTAATTAAAAACCACCTAATTAAAAATGCTATGTCAGCGTCGCTTGAAGGGTATATTTCATTTATTCCACCATCCAATCCCATAGCCGGCTAAACTAATGATGGGTGAGAAAACAATTTTTTTTAGTTTCTGAATAAAATTAAAACTTGGAAAGGGGATTTTATCGTACCATATCCATGGAAAGGAAGAATACGATTCTCATTAAAGTCCATAAAAAACGTCATGCATCTCAAATCCCAAGGTAAAAGATTCTGATAAAAGCCTAGTAGTTTTCAGAATATTGGTCTGATGCGGCCGTTGGCTTGCAAATGAGGTAAGTTCCCTACTTTAAAATGTTAGATTTGGCTGGTTGCGAAATTTCAGGCATTTCGGTCTTGGCCGTCTAAAGGAAGCTCGGAAACTTCGAATTACACCTTGAAACTTGAAGGATGCTCCAGCCAGGTTGTAGAGCACCTCGGTGCAATCATCAAAGAATGAAAATGTAGGAAAAGTAGAAATTGGAAAAAGGCATCCCAAGGTAGAGATAAACTCTGCTCTGATACCAATGTTAAATTTTTAACAGCGATTCTATATGCGGAAAAACTTAAAGAATCGTTAAAATTGGAATGAAGGTTTAATACCCAGAAAAATTAAATTACCTCCAGCCATTGATAACGCTCTTGCTGCAAACCACAATCCACTTGCTTTCTTTACTGAAACAACACTCCAGCTTCAATCCAAGCAAAAGAAAAGAATACAGAAAGTCTGAAGGCACTTCCAAGCTCTGCTCTCTCAGCTAGATGGTGTAAAAACTGAAGGGGATTGAGTTGCTAGCTTGGGGACCAAACAGATGAATTTATAGCCAAGCTTCCATCAAGCTTCTAATGGCTATGTGTCAGGTGTTCCACAGATCAAGGTAGAGAACTCCAGATGGAGTAATGGACCACTTAAGAAGCTCCCAACAAGAAAATTAATTAACTGCAGTTGATTTCCTTAATTTAAGGAAATTACTGCAGTTGGTTTCCAGAAATTAAGGAAAGACTGCAGTTTATGGCACTGTAGGCAGCAGTTGGAAAAAATTTAATGGAACTTAACAGTATTCTCATTTTTTACTACAAGACTACTTGCATTGGGTATAGAACTACTCGCATCTACTACAAGTCTATAATATGCTTCTACTTTTGCTATAGAAATGATCTCACATTGACATAATTGTACTCACGTCTCTGCCATGAATAGTCGCACATATCTATAATATATATGGTCACGCATTGATATATTTTACATTACGATGTGGTTAGCATTGATACACAATATATTGCATCATTCCTTTGTAATTAGAGTGTGTGGCATCATGTATATATGACAGGGCATATAACATCATGTATATATAACAAAATGTATGTCATGAGATGTATGGCATAATTATATAGTTATATGGCATAATATGTATGGCATTGACATAACTATATGGTATTATCTTCTGCGATATGAATGCAATGATCTCTTGCGATGTGTATGGTTTCAAATTATAGTTTATATATAATGTGTAAGGCTTCGACACACAGTTTATAGGCTATGCTTCTCTGCAATATGTATGGCATCAACACAATTTATATGTTATGGTTATTTGCACTTCTGTTGACTTCTATGCACATTATATATGACATCAATTCACAATCCTCTTGCAATTAAATATAGTTTCTTTGCATTCTATGAACAATATTGGCATAGTAATATTGGTATGGTTGGAATCATTGTTCCTGTGCATATACCATATAAAGAGCTGTATGGATCTGGGTCTTGATCTCTTCTCGGATCTGTAAGAGGGGGTGCTACTATGGGCTCTAGGAATGGAATGGATCGGGAACAAGGTAAACTCCCTTGAAATAACCTGCAATTAGATTGTTACCGTGAACATAAGATATTTTTCAATTACACTTTTAGAATCTGGCCCGTGGTCTGGAAAAATGAAAAATAATGTGCCTGGCAGTATGGCCCGTGGTCTGGAAAATGAAAAATAATGCACCTGGCAGTATATTAGTCATTTTTCCAAATGGAACCCTGTCTTATCGTGGTAAAATCCCTAGCACGAATCTTGCCAAAGCTTTTGGTAATTTGACCATTGTTCACTCACCAATTTTTTTCCGAACGAAGAAAAAAAAATTAAAGCACCCAATCCTTTCAGAAAAATTTGAGAACAAATTAAGGCTTAAGTAACCAAAATACATATTCCAACGTAGTTTTGTATTCCAACATTGTTTTATTGATGTCGTAATGGAGAAACCGTCCATGCCACGATAGTTTTGTTGATGTCGTAATTATGAATAGAAGGTAGATATGTCACACCTGTTTTGTAGTATAATACAACTGCAAGTAATTATTATCAGACTAGATTGGATGATTGCGACTGACAGCATCAAGTTTTAGTTCAGGTAGGAAGGTCCAGTTCAGGCAATTCAGGAAAGCTTTCTGGGCATTTTGGAAGCTAGTGCCCAACTCTTAGTAGCAGCGTACATCTTGGTGGTCGCTACCTAATAGACCCTAACCACATCATTAGCCACTTATAATAAGTGGAAGTGCATGAATCGGGTGGTGAGCAGTTGAAAGTTAAACTCAAGGACACATGAAACTTGGCATACCCCAAATGCTTAAATCGACCTTGCTTTTTTACCTTCTACCAAAAAGAGAGAGACCTTGCTTTTTTACCTTCTACCAAAAAGAGAGAGATAGTGGGATGTATAGGAAAGGAACTACCTATTATTGGATTGTCAGAACTACCCTCTTTAAGGAACTCTTACCAAAAGATCAGACATGAAGGGCTCTGCATCCACTTAAAAGGCCAAATTCATCACCTATCATTCATCCCTTACAACTATTCTCTGCACCAGTATCTAATTTGATATGCACCAAATTCTCAAATCCCTTGCAAAAATTGTGGATTCTCTATTACTTTTTTCCAAAACTAGAAAATTCCATAAAACTTTGAAAGGAGGTCATAGAAATATAGTAACATAAATCACAAGAACAAAAGAGGTTATAGAAATGTTATCGCAAGAACAAGTGAAAATCATGCAACAACAAGTGGAAATCATACAACAAGATTCCTAATGGAAGCTAGCAGACCACTGACAAATGGAGACAAATACGGCCACTGCGTTCAAGTGGCTTGTCGAGTCGATGTTGCTGCCATAAATTGTAAATTAATGAATTTGATGGCAATAATTTTATTATTACTATTATTAAATATTGATACAAATAAAGTATATTATAAGAAAGGCATAAACAAAGTTGAAGTATAAGTATATTATGAGAAGGGCATAGGGAATGCCGCCATATATAAAGGGATGCAATTATATTCGCAGGGACTACTGCTACATAGTTGCCCTTGTCTAGAATAGTACTCTCAAGGTTTTTCTGGTGTAAAATCAATATATTTTTTCACATCTATATGAGGACAACTCATTTTAAGCACATCAACAATTTAAGCTATTTTCAAGTGTTTTTTGGGTTGATTAGTAAAACATGTATAATTGATTGGTTATATATAATATATATTATATATATATATATATAATAGTGATGCAGGAGCATCTCATATTTAATTGAAGAATCTAGGATTTTCTAGAACTAATGAGTCATTCTAGAATTAATTAAGAGATAGAGAAGTTAGGATATAATCCTAAAATTGAGAGGATAGCTCTCAACTTCCTCTAAATATCTAGGAGGAAGTTTCTCTAAAAGAGATACGAGAGACTTCTCTCCTCTAAATAAATAACCATGTAATTGTGAGTGATGCTCATGTTTTGGAGTGTCATTTAATTTAATAAAATTTTATATTGTTTTAAGTTTTGAGCGCTGCATCATTTTTGGTATCGGAGCTATAAGGTTGAGCATTGAGTGAAATTCTTTGTAGCTCGTTTGAGAAACTGTCGTATTACAGAAAGCGAGTGCTGCCAAGAATTTGCATGATAATTTGCATGTGAGAGTAAGGCCGTTAAGGAGGATTTTGTGTAGGGCTTGGAGAGTTAGGCGACTTTGGCTTGATTTCTGCTGCAAGGCTTTGTTGATTGAAGTTGAAATATCATTTTTTTTAATAGTGTGATTGCAGGAGTTTGCATTTAGCAACAAAGAGCGCATCTCATGTTGATTTAATACGCAATGGTGTTTTCTGGCAGTGTATACACAGTGCATACATTGTTGTTTGTGTGACTCTGCAAGATGGGAGGTTGAACACTGCATTTGTTGTTCGCTATTGGGTGGTGTCATGGTAGTATCTTCATCTAGTTCAACGTGTTAATGTGTGGATGCAGACATCGTTGAAAAAAGTTTGAAGTAATTTCATTGAATATTATTTGTTCATCGAATTACCATATCTCCTTTTCATGTTGAAGCATGGTGATAGTTTTAAAAATATATAGTGGAGATTATTAATATAATTTTATGTAAGTGGAGACTACATAAGGTGAATTTATGTTAGATGCTTCATAAAGTATTTTCAATATTTAATTATTATTTTGAAAAGTCATAATATCTATGAAGTGAAATCTATTTTATTATTAAAAGGGAGTTTAAGAAAGGGTTATAATCCTTTATTTTAATTAAAAAATAAAAATAGAAATGGCCCATAGAGCTAGAGGAGCGAGAGGAGCTAGAATTGGTCGAGGAAGACTAGCTGCAAATCAAGTTTTGCTTGATGAAGTAAGACATATTAGAACCATATTGGACGCAATGGAGACAACACGTCAAAGAGATGTTGACATCGGTGACATTAGTGAAGTGGAAGAAAGCCCAGAAGAAGAAGCTAAAGAAGAAACTCCATAAGAGAATATCGTCAAGATGATCGCAGGAATAAGTGCCAAGCCATGATTAGACGTGCCTATGTATGAAGGCAATTTAAATCTTGAAGAATTGGTCGATTCGATCAACACCATTGACAAATATTTTGATTATGAAGGTGTAGCGGACGAGAATAAGATTAAGTTCGAAGTGACCAGATTAAAGGAGAAATCGAAACAAAGGAAAGATCACTAGTTGGGATCGGATGGTGGCTAAACTCGAAGGTAAATTTCTGCCTTAATATTATCTATTAAATCTCTTTCGCCAAATGCAAAATCTTAAGCAAAAATTTATGTTTGTAAAGGAATACATGGAGGAGTTTTATAGACTGAGTATAAGATTTGGTAATCTAGAAAGCGATGAAGAAAAATTATCTAGATACATTAATGGATTGAAATTCAAAATACAAGATGAATTGAATATTTTGTCTCTAAAAACGGTTGCAGAATCTTACCAGATAGCTCTTAAGGTTGAAGAAAAATTGGCATGAAAGCAAAGTCAAAGCGAAAGAGGATGAAGCAGAGGATAATTAAGCCAAGGAAAATCAAGCACAAGAAGTTTTAGTGGAAGATTTCAAAGAGAAGAAGGTAGCAGTTCACAACAGGTAGAATCATCAAGAGGAGATTATAGAGGATGAAGACCATATCAAGGAGTCAAAGACCTATCTTTTGTGGTAAGATGTTATATATATAACAAAGTTGGTCATAAGGCTAATGAATGTCTAGAAAGATTTTCTAATGAAGGAAGTGCACATATAGCACAAACTGATTCAGAAAGTGTCCAATCCTCTACACATGAAAATTCACCTAAAATTGGTGAATCTTTGATGATGAAAAGAACTTTATTAAAATCTGTTGAAGAATAAAAAAACCTACACAAAGAAAAACATTGTTCAGAACTATCTGTAAATCAGGAGGAAAATGTTGTAAGGTTGATAATGGGAGTACTAATAATCTAGTATCCACAGAAATGGTAGAAAAGTTGAATTTAAAGAAAACTAAACATCCTACTCCCTGCAAAGTTTCATGGTTGCAAAAAGGACATAAGATACTAGTTAATGAACAAGGTGAAGTGGAGTTTAAAATATGAAGTTATAAGGATAACATTCTTTGTGATGTTATTCCTATGGATGCATGCCATATCTTACTTGGAAGGCCATGGAAATATGAAAAGAAAGCAATGCACGATGGAAGGAGAAATACCTACACTTTTGAAACGGATGGTGAAAAGCATGTATTTTTTCCTTTGAAAAATGACAAAGCATCAAAAGAAGACCAATCAAACGTAATGTTACTTAGTGGGAAATAATTTCTTCAAGAAATCAAGCATAAGGAGATAAATTTTGCCTTGATCGGTAAGCCAAAGGTAGTCCTTACAAGTACAAATTTGAATGATATTCGAGAAGAAACTAAAAACATGTTGAATTCATTTATTGATATTGTAGTGGATGACTTACTTGATGAATTGCCTCCCATTAGAAATATTATCCATCATATTGACCTCATTCTAGGTGCTAGTCTTCCAAACAAAGCAGCTTATAGAATGACTCGAAAAGAGAATGAAGAGATTAAAAATCAAGTGCAGGAATTGCTGGATAAAGGTGTTATTCAAGAAAGCTTAACTTCGTGTGCTATTCTAACAATATTAACTCCAAACAAGGATGGTGGGTAGATAATGTGCATGGATTCTTGAGCAATCAACAAAATTACAATCAGGTACAGGTTTCCATTATCCCTTATTGATGATCTTATAGATTGTCTAAGTGGTGCTACATATTTTTTTAAAATAAATATAAAAAGTGGATATCATCAGATCAGAGTCAGAAAAGGTGATGAATGGAAAACAACATTAAAAGTAATAATGGTTTATATGAATGGTTGGTAATGCTCTTCGGACTTACCAATGATCCCACCACTTTTATGAGGCTAATGAATGAAGTTTTAAAATAATTCATTGGAAAATTTGTTATAATTTACCTTGATGATATCTTAATCTACAATCAATCAAAAGAAGAGCACCTAGGACATCTTAAGATGGTTTTAATGATGCCACAATAGGAGAAATTGTTAATCAATCTAAAGAAGTGTAGTTTCATGAAGACAAAACTATTGTACTTAGACTTTGTGATTTCAAGAAGAGGCCTAAAGATGGATCAAAAGAAAGTGAAGGCCATAATCAATTAGCTAACTCCAAAAAGAATTTCAGAGGTTGAGACTGATGCTAGTGGAACTGCAATAGGAGATGTTATAATTTAAAAAGGAAAACCACTTGCCTACTATAGTGAAAAACTTAATCAAGCCAAGCAAAAATACTCTTCTTATGATAAAGAATTCTATGTCATCATACAAACTTTAAAGAAACAAAGACAAAAGGTGAGATACACGTTGGAGGAAGAACTCAAAGTAGTTGCATATGAAGAAGCAAATCACAAAGGTTTTTATATAGGTGATGAAAAATATTTTGAAACTATCATGAAGATTGAGAAAGATGAAGAAAGAGAACAAAATCCAAATTTTGTTCTTATCAGAGATGAAGAACAATACTTGAATGGAATGCTCACCAGGGATGATGAACCAAATATAGAATGTGATGATGGACACCTTCTAAAATTTGTTGTAAATATGAAGATTGAAGAATTTGTTGGCAACATCAAGAGAAATTGCAATCAAAGAGAGCAAAGAGTTCAGGAAACAAGTTTACAAGCATGGGAGAAGAGTGAAGGTATACTAGTATGGTCATGTACTCATCTTTTGATGGTTTTCATGGTTAGGAAAATTCCTCTTGAAATGGTGAGCAAAAGCATGGTGAAGAAAAATGTTTTGCGGTGAGAAAAGTAGGGGTGGAGTTACAGTAAAGCTCGAGAAGCGGATGTAGAAGGACATGAACATGAACAAAATTATATATGGGATCCATGAAAACATGATAACAAGACTCATGGTCAGGAGGCCATGGAAAGTTTATACTTGGGTAGTATGATGCAGGAGCATCTCATATTTAATTTTATGTAATTATTTAATTGAAGAATATAGGATTTTCTAGAATTAGTGAGTCATTCTAGAATTAACTAGGAGATAGGGAAGTTAGGATATAATCCTAAAATTGAGAGGATAGGTCTCAATTTCCTCCAAATATCTAGGAGGAAGTTTCTCTAGAAGAGATACAAGAGACTTCTCTCCTCTAAATAAATAGCCATGTAATTGTTAGTGATGCTCATGTTTTGGAGCGTGATTTAATTTAATAAAATTCTATATCGTTTTAAGTTTTGAGTGCTGCACCAAATAGAAAGTATAATTAATGTATTTAAACAAATATTAACACAAAAATATTACAGTGATATTAATAATCAATAAAAATATGTATATAATTTATAAAATTAGTTTTGGTTAGATATATCTCATGTTAACATATAAACTAAAACTTTATTAAACTTATAATAATGCATTTTGGTGGTTTGGGATTTCTAACATAAATTATCTTTTAGAAATAGAGTTCTCTCATGTATATGATATTTCAAGAGAGTTCCAAGAGTTAATTTAATTGGTTGAACTATCTACCTAAGGAAGATTTCCCATGGGGAGATGATAAGCTAAAAGTCAAATTTTCTCGACTCCCTTATTTTTACCAATTGCATAGTCTAACTCTTCTATACTTTGACCTTTTTCTGGGTGTTCTTCATGATCAATTTCCCCATAATTTGGTAGGGATTTGTATGTTTGAGAATTTCTGCACAATCTGAGTGACTCGAGGGTTTTTCAGGATATCAAATCCATTTATGCATCCAAAAATGTGATTTAACCAATGAGGAATTACAATTTCATAAAGAATTGGTTCGCTCAATTCTGGCTAAAGAGACGAAAAATAGGTAGACAACGCATTTACCAATCACTATTATGATTGATGTTTGAGCCATCCTCCATCTGAATATTCCAAGGAAGAAGGAGGATTTGCTATATTTTCCTTAGAAAAAGTAAATATGACATTTAAATGTTTGGTGTCACATTCTGCAATTTCTTCTTTAGTTTTTTTTTTTAATTAACTAAAGAGTGGCTAGCGCCTATGGATCTTCTAAGGAGATTTATGGATCTTATTCTAAAGGAGAAAACATCCAAAGCATTTGTAACAACTTTAGAACCAATAACATTTTTGAGAAAAGAGTAGCATGGGGAAAATATCATTTTGGATGGGGTCATTATGTGTTTTATTTGTAGAGTTTACTTAAATGATGATGATTTTTAAATCTATTTTTTTTGTTTGGAAGGTTGTGGAACCGTGACGTATGATGATTTAATGGATTATTTAGAATATTTGTTGGATAATAATTAGGTATTTTTATCATGGGTCCCTCATTATTTGTCACAAGTAGTCTTGTTAGATTAATCCTTGTTTGAATTTGGGATCCATTGAGGGGGAACGAGCATGGAATTAGGTTGCATCCAATGGTGGAGATATCATACTTCCCATGGGGATGTAGACTTGAGCCTCAATGGACATAAACCATGATATGTAATCACTTAAGGAAAAGGGATGCTGGAAAAGTTGTGTCTTAACTTTACTTGAATGTTTCTCCCTTTAAATATGTTTTTTTTTTGTGTTTGGGGCTAGAGTTTTTTACTCTGTAAATTGATTTGAGGATGATATGGTGGTGTGATTTCTAAAGACCTAGGGTGATGGATTATTATCAATTGAAATGTTTGAATTAGGTATAGTTCATTAAATCAAGTAGTGGTGTGGGGTTAGGTAAAAGGACCTGTTAGTGTCGGTATCTTCATCCCTCCATCAGTGATCAAAATTCTCGTGTTGCATTGTATGTTAGGTGTCTCATTCGATCAGTTGCATTGCATTAGGGTCATGGATCATCTGATGGTAGTGTCAATTATCAATTTTCCCTCATGGTCTTTACCTGTTGGCCCATTTTCACATATTCAGGTCATTTACAATCATTTTTTGTCTTTACATCTGCAAAAGTCATTTTTAGGGTTTTAGGTCTCATTAAGTCTAGGGTTTTGTCTTTAAAGTCTTGTAAAAGCTCAATAATGGTCAGCAAGCACATGAGGAAGTCAAATAAAGTTTCAGCAACAATAATTTCCATAATCACATGCTCAATGATTGATTTTTTTATGTTTTCATGTACAAATTTGATGTAATTTCAGTTTTTCCGTATGTAATAACTTCAGAGGCAGTCCTAGTCACCTTGCCAAGCTTCTGCAACTCCATCATTGCAAAGCAAATAAAAAGTCAAATCATTCAGTTCATCAAAGGCAAAAATAAAGCAAACTGCCCAAAAACAGAGTTTTAAAAGCAAGTCAAAGGCAAACATTAGAAGAGTGGGTTTTGTAAGTGAAAAATCAAAACTATATGTATATAAACCATTTTTCATGTTTAAAGAGTTCATTTGTATCCAAGGGAGAAAGAGTGAGTAATATAAAGGTTGTGTTGAAGCAAAAGAGCAAAAATTGCAGCGAGTTTGGCATTTTCAGTGGCACGACGCATTGGGTTTGGAGCGCGGTGCATTAGGCAGCGATCTACATTGTAAATCTTAAATGGGCGCGATGCATTGAGAGGGCGCGACACACTGGGTTTGTGGCATGGTTCACAACGCCACAAGGCCAATTTTACTCACAACCTCCTCCAAAATTGCAAAATTGCTAAATCCTCACCTTGTCCAAGTAAGTTAACATTCCTCCATGACCATGAATGAGTTTATCTTGGTGCTTATGGTGATTTAATGGGAAAAAATTAAAACCCTACATCCTTGCATTTCTTGTCAAAAAGAATTACATAGGGTTTCTAAATTGCATTTTTTTGCTGCTAAATCCCACTCCCATCATTCTCACTCACTCATTCGCTCACTCCCTCAATTCATTTTCTCCCTCCCTTTTCATTTATATTTATCCTTTCCATATTCCCCATATCCCTAAACTACCAACCTTAAATCCTTAATCCCACTATCCCAAACCCTAATCAAATATCCCTAATCCCTAAATATTATTCCCTAAACCCTTTCATTCCCTAAAACCCTATAGCTAGCATCAAATCCTCCCCTCATCAGTCCCACTCATCCATCGAGCTCAAAAACATAAAGAAAAACTGGCAAGCTTCCAAGAGGAGGAAAACCAAATTGACAACACTTGAAAGGGAAATTCACACTGATCGTGAATCTTGGCTTGAGGCGACAAACATGCACTTGGAAAATATGTTGGAGAAAGTCAACAAAGAGAAAAATATGTTGAGGCACATGGCCTACCATTACTTGGCGAGAAACAAGGTGTGCAAAGCAAGAATCAAGGTTTTGAAGGCCAAGTTGAAGAAAGCATCAAGGAAGCGAAAAGAGCAAGATAGACTCTAGATCTTGGTTGAGGCTTCCCTAGCCCAACACAACATTTAATGGAGGACACTCAGCCCAAATTTCAAGAAATTTGGGACATTTTTTGCAATTTTGAAAATTTTGGCCTAAAAAACAGTTTTTTCTACCTGATGCGCCGCGCTACTTGGTGCGCGGTTTTGCTAGAGACCTCATTTTGACGAAAACTCAGCATTTTTGGATTTTTCATGAAAAAATATGAATTCCTTCACATGGCCAAGAAATTTTGATAGGTTTTGAGCTTCCAAAAAGGTCAAAAACACCTCAAAAATAACCTTTCTTCCCCTTTTTGGACACACAGGAAGCAATGTTGGGAGAACTCAGTTTTGGAGGGGAAAATGGAGGCCAAATTTAGAAATTCCACTTGTTAGGGAAAGTAGATAGGCCGAACTTTACAACAAGCCAACTTGGAGCAAATGTGGTGCACGGGAAGGCCTCTAAAATTAGCTACAAAAGGCGCTATGCATAGGGAAATCAGCGCGGCGCATAGGATGAAATTTGCTCACTATGGCCAAAAAACTCTGTTTTTCGCCTAGTTTCCTCATAGTTTTACTTTTCTCTTTCTAATAGTCAAACTCATGATGTAATTTAATGTGACTTAATGGATTTAGATGTAATTATGCTAAATTTTCACTCATAGAGGTAGATTCATCCATGAAAAGGTAGTTTGCAACTGAATGAATTAGTTGCATAGTTTTTAGAGGCAAGCTGTTGAACTACCTACTTTTTAGTTCTCAGTTTAGACTTTGTTGGAACAACTCTAAACTTATGATTTCGACCCCTAAAGGCTAGGATGAATTGTTTATTGCCTATATCTACTAGTTTTTCAGTCATTGGCAAAGGTTGGGCTTTTGGGAAAGCTTGGAGCTCCATTGTATACTCATTTCAGTAGTTTGGCAAAAGAATAGACCAGGGTTTGCAGCACTTCATGAGATTCTTGTGGCATCTTGATTTGGTATTGTGTTTCCTTTTATAATTGTAAGTTTACATGTGTTTTGTGTATGCCATCATCTCTCTTTGCTTCATTTTAACTAAATCAAACAAGGATAAAGGTAGAATTAATTGATTTGTAGTGCTCTACCTAGGGTTTGTTTAGTTATTTATGTTTTCAGCTGTTTGAAGAGGATCCCTGAGACCTTCATGTCCTTTTCAACTCCTCACCAGTCTAAAATCTCTCAATCTCACTCAATTTGAAGTACCAAGCCATTTGCCTACCTCGCCCCATAGAGATCTCTGCAAAACTGAGCCTCATTCCCCGGACCCAAATCTTCCTTTCACATTTGAGCCAACAAAACATCATCAAATTCAATAAAAATCTTCTGAACACATACCTAGCCTAAGATCAGTCTTTACATCAGTCATCTCAAGCCTCATTGATAATATTTTGCTGAGATTGACAAGGAGAAAGCCCTCTCTCGACCTGGTAGGGCTAGCTACCAGGTTAAGCATGGTTTGATGTTACCCTAGATCCTACCTTTCTCAACCTAAGGTAGATTTAGGCCCTAACAGAACCATAAGGTTTCAAACTAGATTCCTTGGTAAAAAAAGAAGCCAAACATATAGTAGTTGGGATTTTCCTCTTAGCAAGAACAAGCATTGGTGTTTGCAAGTTATGATATTCAATCCATTTGGTCACAAAAGCTGATGTCAAAATGAATGAATTAGTTGGTGTAGCCTCACAAGTTTTGGTTGGGAATTTTCAAGGGAGAAGGATGAATGATAACATCCTTTTGCACTAGTTATGTAAAGTCTAGGAGCCTCGACTTGAATATAGTCAACGATTGCACATACTAAGTCGGGTATGGATGACATTTCCTTTTTGTGCTACAATAGACTTGGAGAAGATTTTAAGGGTGAATAAGTGTTAGAAGTTGACTCTTGTAATATTAAAGAAGTGGTTCCATTTTTTTGATGCTAAAATTTTAAATCTTTTCATTATTCTTATCTAGGCCAAGCTTCTTGGCATGTTTAGAATTTTGGTTCATTGATGTCTTCTAGGAGATTTGGAATGATATTGTTTATGGACACTAATTTAAGATTTATGGAGACAAACATCATGATTGTAGGTTGGATTTTAGTAGGCCTTGATTTAAGGGATGGGTTTGTTGAGGAGTTGATAATCTAGAGAGGCTCTATGTCTCATACTTAGATTTTAGACTAGTTAGGTGTACAATTTCAATTTGTTAGATGCCATAGGTAGGGTCACTTGGTAGTTGATTGTGCCTTCAAGCTTAGTGAAATAATATGGGTAAATAAAATAGGTTTATCTTCGAGGGAAAAACATGTCAGAAACAATGGTAATTATCCCAAGAAAGACGAAATTGAGAAGGATATGCTAGGATTTCAATTGAAGTAGGATGTAATGGTGAAATAATATAAAGGATATGTCATTAAGGACTGATCACATGAATGTTTAAGATTTTTAGTTGTGGTAGGTTTTGGAGGAAATGAAGTTTTAAAGGTCGTGACAACCCATTCTATTAGAAGTGTGGATAAGGGTAAGTCTAGTCTTAAGCCTATCATTATCAATTTTATTTATTTGGGTTTTGTTAGGAATGAGAGGGATGGATGATTATGTAATATGGACAAGAGTGCACCTCATGTTATGAAAACTAAGGTTATAAATCCCGTGAAGGTGGGAACTTGACCTACAAGATTTGTGTCATACTGTAAAAAGGTAGTTAAAAAACAATTGATAGTGTTCCCTTTATGGTAGTGGTCATTCAGATAAACCCTACAACTTGTTGGGGGAAAGGGAAATGGGATTTGATGGATCTTCTAGATATGATCTCAAGCCTAGATAAGTTGGTGTAAATTATATGGATAATGGGTTAGGGCGTGGTATGGGGATCAATAATCCCATTGGTGCAATTAGGTATACTAAGGGGTGGGAAATATTCCATGTCTTTAGCACTTAAAAAAGCAAAGAAAGAGGTCATGGTTGGTACGAAATGTATTCTTGAAGGGGTTCTTAGAGTAGTACATACCCCATGGTTGGTTTCTCTTGATCTTTATGTCTATGAACTTGAGAGGGATGGGTAACCCCTTGAAGAAGTTGGGATTTTGTAGACTAGTAGATTTGCATAAGCTAAATGGTTTATTGTTTCAAGAAATAATGGTTGATGGTTAGAAATGCACGTGTGAGTTGGAAAATATTATGGGGTATTGGGTTTTTGTTTTTGGACCCCATTGAGTGCTTTGTGAGTTTAAAGTAGCATGAAGGAAACCTAGTTTTAACTGTCAATTTATTCTCTCTTGATTTAGGGTTAGACACACTTTATTATGCATAGGAGCTTGGTGAGGAAATGCCTATTCTCAATATCTATGGGCCATAGATTGATCAGGTGGCATATTTGGATAAGTTTTTCTCCAAGAAATTTATTCATTAGGGGAACATTATAATTGGGGGCGACTTGAATTTTTTTATAGGTAGGCCCAAATTATGGGGCTTCATTGCAAATTTGGATGTTTTTTGTCAAAATATTCCATGAGAACATTTGATGACATGACCTTGTTAAACATTGAATCTTTGAAATTGAACCAAAATTGGAAAAATATGAGGTTTGGTGAGGGTAGAATTGCAAAGTGATTGGATAGGTTTTTGGTTGGTGCATCCTTTACTAATGACACTTAGGTAGCTGATAAGAATGGGTGGGGAGTTTGATCACATGCTTGTGTATTTAGAGATTGAAAAAGGAGAAGAGAGTCTTCCTAATCCTTTCAAGTTTAACCATTCATGGCTTTAAGAGTCAAAATATGCCAATTTGATTAATAAAGCATGGTCTCCGTTTGATGTCTCTTCTTGTGAATCAACACCTATTCAACTTTTAAGGAGTCTAAGGAGCATAAAGAATATATTCATAGAGTGAGATTGTAAGTGAATAAATCAAGGTGAGCAAGTGTTGGGGTAGAATCTTAGTTGGAACATTTTTACAGTATGGATTACGCCAGATTTCCAAATGATGAAATTAAGGCAGTCACACAATTGGAATAGAGGAAGTGCATTCTCTTGGCTGAAAATGACACTATATGGAGGCTAGAAGATTGTCATTAATAGCCAAGGGTGATGAAAATACTAAAATTTACTATTTCTATGCAACTATTAGAGAAAATGTCAACATTATATGGAATACACACAATTAAAATAGTTCCATGGCTCACATCTTCGAAGATATTATTCATCTTGATGTGGATATTTTTAAATAATATTTATAGAGAGGAAATCATAGTGACTATCCTTGAGGTAGTCAAGATGACTACTTTATTTATGAGCTTCATCTCGAAGGAAGATAATTAGTTGTTGTAAGAAGAAGCATCAAAGTTGGAGTCTGGATTGGTAATGCAAAGTCTTAATAAGGATAAAAACTTTGGGCTAGATGGCTTGTATATTTTATATATATATGATATTAATATTTTTATATTTTTTTTGGGTTTTATATTAAGCTATTATTGAGGGTTATTAATGACTCCAAAGTATTTGGAGAGATGCTAACAATGTTTATTTCCACTTCCATTTCCTAGATTCCAAAGTTTAATGAGCTAAAGTTCAGATACTTGCTTGATCTATATTATATCACAACTGACATTTTAGTTAATATTCAAAATTTAACAATTTGTTTTTCTAGGATTGAGGATGATGAGATTTGATCTTCTTATAGTTATTTCCATATCATAAGATTAATATGCAACTCGGGTTGAAATATTTATGATTTTACCTCAAATCCAATAACCATGGGAAAAGAGACCGGAATTGGCTTATAGCCAAGATGGAGAAAAATGTTATATGTCTTTTACAATTAGCGGTTGTCATGAAGGGGAAGGCTTGTACTAGTAAAATTTGTTTTAGAGGAAATTACTATGTACCATATGTCCTTAGATTTTATTCCCAACGGTGTTATAGACAATTTGAATAAATCAATTATATATTTATGTGATCTGGAAGAAAAGATAAATTTGGGATCCCATTTGTAAATTGGCAACACTTATCTCTATCAAATGATTAGCAAGAGCTAGGTATTAATAAATATTCATTTATTTAGCAAAGCTTTGGTTTCCAAATGCATCTAGAGGCTTATTCAGGGTAAAGGTATATGGTGTGAGTTGATTACTTAAAGATTTGTTGCTCTAGAATCAATGGAAAATTGGATCAAGAAATGGAAAAATGGTTATATAATTTGGAAGGAAAATATATTAGCATTTATATTGCTTGGTTACTGGATAGTTTGGAGAATATGAAATGGCTTGAGAGTATGAATTGGATTTCATCCTTAGGTTTGTTTGATGAGAGTTATATGTTATCTAATATATTGATTGAGAAGCTTCATCAAGAGGGATATTTTTCATTAGCGAAGTTTCATTTCTTGAATTAACAACTATTTGAAGATAAGAGTGAAATATACTGGTATGATAAGATTAAATGGTAGGGATTCCATTCACTAATAGAACCATATAGAGATATCTAGATCTAGCCATGTGTGAATTAATGAGGATGCTGATGAGTTGTAATGGGGGGAAATCCTGTTAGTGGGATATATATGCCTAAAACTAGATAAAGTAAATGAAAGGGAAGGGAAAGTTGTTTGGTGGGGGAAATATCCATGGAAATTAAAATGTCCACTAAAGTCTCATATATTCATGTTGTTGGCATTAAAAAATAAGGCTTTTACATGGGATCACTTGCAAAAAATAGGAAAACAAGGACCTAGATGATTCATATTATGCGAAGAGTACAATGAAAGAATATTACACATATTTTTATCATGCCATTTTATTTTGTAGGTATGCAAATATCTTCAGTCTATTATAGGCATAAAGGAGGCTTCAAAAGGTTTGTCCATTAATAAGATGTTGAAATTGTGGTGCAATAATTTTGTAGTAACTAAATTGAAAGCTCTTCCCTTGATTGTTGGATGGGGGGTATGTATTTCTTGTAATGCTTATATTTTCAAAGATATATATGTTCCTACTTTTCAATGTGTCGTTCAAAGTTTTTCCCTCATTGAAGATTTTGTACATAGTTTTAAAGAAAAGTCTCAAAGGCAAATCATTGTAGAGCATATTGATAAAAGAGGTCCTTGGGCATTTTTTGATAGGGAATATCAAATGATCCTCTACTTTATGGATTTATAGGTATGACTTATTTAGTGATGTTCAAGTTGGTTTGGGAAAGTGCACCGATAATCTCACTAAGCTCATGGCCTTAAAGTTGGTGCTAATGTTATATGTAAAGAAAGCGACACAATCTATTCAAATATTTGGTGACTTGTAGATTGTGAATAATTGGATGAATGGTGTGAATTGCTTAGACAATTACACTTTGAGGCTTCTGTTTAAGGAAATTATTATTGTTTGAACAACATCTAACTATATATGTTTTTGACTTTTATATCAAGAAAGGAATATGGCTGCCAATGGCCTTTAAAATTTTGGTTTGCATATGGAAGCTAGAACATGGTTCTTTTTGGAGCAAGTTAATTGTTCAATGCATTAAATATTTTCACGAACCTTTAAATTAATGATTTTTTTTCAATATATTGCACAAAATGTATTATTAAAATAACTATTATTGTGGACATTTTTATGATCCATGTTTCTAATTTTCTTTTTTATTGGTAATGCTAATTTCACTAAGTGTGCTCACACACATAATTTGATTGATCATGTAAATAGAATTTCATTAAAAGCAAGAGGCATAGTGTGT
>APFE031450729.1:185406-216920 GCA_000404065.3 Pinus taeda
GATAATGATTTATCTCTTCTTAATCCAACATCCACTAAGAGTACAAAAGTGCAACATCATTAGTAGATATTAAATGCATATATCAATAAATCGTGTTCCATTCATTCATCAAAAACTCCTTGGAGGGTGCAAAAATGCATGTTCTGAGGACAAGTTTTTGACAAATTTCAGGGCCCTTCTCTAAATGCATGAGAAGGGTTTAAATACTACTAACTGAATCTAAAAATAATTTATTACAAAAATGTAGGATACAGTTTAAATGACCGTCCTCATTTCAAGCAAAAATAAAGCAAAATTAATACTAACACTGAATCTAAAACTAAAACTAACAACTAACTATTTGTGTATCTGTTCCTTGAAATCACAAGCATTCATCATTTGTTTGAGAAGAGTCGGCTGGCCGACTTCCGACTTTAACAATCCTACGAAAATGGAATCGGCAAGAGTTGGCGCCATCTTCTCGGCAGAATTGATGATACATTTGAGATTCATTCACTGGCTGTGTGGTTTTACCAAATATGCCTAGTAAGAATCCCAATTCAACTTAGTTAATCTTTTGATTGATTCTGCCTTTTCTTAAGCCTTCTGTCTCCAGCCTATCTGCAGTTGCTGTACTTTCGGTAGATACCCTAGAGTGGTTTTTGAGATCAGATTTTCCCTGTGCAAATTTTCATTTATGTAGTCAATAACACTGTTTGTTTCTGTGGCTGCTTCTTTTGCTGCTTGCTCTACTTTCTTTATTTGTGCATCCCACTTGTTAAAGAGCATTTCTTTATGATTGTCATTGATTATTGGTGTGCCTGCTCTTTTCCCTTCCTCTGTTTCTTGCCAAGCCAAATATTCAGTAACTCTTTTATCAATTAAATCGTAATCATGTCGTAAGTCCACCACTTGATTAGTGATTTTATCGCTTATTTCACAACAAGATTTCCACTGTGATATTCTTTGGCACAATGCTTCTTGTTGCTGCAATAGTTGATCATATAAGGAAATGAATTTTGATATTTCCTTTGTAAAAGTTCCTAAGTGAAATGCTTTTATTATAACTCTAATCTAATAACATGCAATTGTATTCTAATGAATAGAAATATCTAATTCTAAACTAACCCGGGATGTAATCTTTCCGTTATGCGATCTAAAATGATTTCAAATAACAATTGGTAATAAAGATCATTCAACTGTTATGAGAAAAGAATTCAATGGAGATAAACCACTTCGTATAAAAAGTTAGACGAAACAGTTGTGAAAAAAATATCGCATAATAAGCTACTCATATATTAAGCATAAATAAATAGCTATCACCGTACAGAAGTGCCAAATGATAACTCAAGCATTCACGCATCAATATATAAACAACTGAACATGAATATCACTTTAACACAAAGGCAGAAATAGCTAAGAGATAAAAGTACCATTTATAACTAGTTCTACTCATGAGCTTCAAGCGATAATGATTTATCTCTTCTTAATCCAACATCCACTAAGAGTACAAAAGTGCAACATCATTAGTAGATATTAAATGCAGATATCAATAAATCGTGTTCCATTCATTCATCAAAACCTCCTTGGAGGGTGCAAAAATGCATGTTCTGAGGACAAGTTTTTGACAAATTTCAGGGCCCTTCTCTAAATGCATGAGAAGGGTTTAAATACTACTAACTAAATCTAAAAATAATTTATTACAAAAATGTAGGATACGGTTTAAATGACCGTCCTCATTTCAAGCAAAAATAAAGCAAAATTAATACTAACACTGAATCTAAAACTAAAACTAACAACTAACTATTTGTGTATCTGTTCCTTGAAATCGCAAGCATTCAGCATTTGTTTGAGACGAGTCGGCTGGCCGACTTCCGACTTTAACAATCCTACGAAAATGGAATCGGCAAGAGTTGGCGCCATCTTCTTGGCAGAATTGATGATACATTTGAGATTCATGCACTGGCTATGTGGTTTTACCAAATATGCCTAGTAAGAATCCCAATTCAACTTAGTTAATCTTTTGATTGATTCCGCCTTTTCTTAAGCCTTCTGTCTCCAGCCTATCTGCAGTTGCTATACTTTCGGTAGATACCCTAGAGTGGTTTCTGAGATCAGATTTTCCCTGTGCAAATTTTCATTTATGTAGTCAATAACACTGTTTGTTGCTGTGGCTGCTTCTTTTGTTGCTTGCTCTACTTTCTTGATTTGTGCATCCCACTTGTTAAAGAGCATTTCTTTGTGATTGTCATTGATTATTGGTGCGCCTGCTCTTTTCCCTTCCTCTTTTTCTTGCCAAGCCAAATATTCAGTAACTCTTTTATCAATTAAATCGTAATCATGTCGTAAGTCCACCACTTGATTAGTGATTTTATCGCTTATTCCGCAATAAGATTTCCACTGTGATATTCTTTGGCACAATGCTTCTTGTTGCTGCAATAGTTGATCATTTAAGGAAATGGATTTTGTGATGAATTCTGTAAGCTTAGGACCATCCTTGTGCATCTCTTTCATATCCTGTAACTGTTTTTCTCTTTTAGCCAAACTGTTCTGGTACCCTATCTGCATTTGTTGGAAGTCTTGCTGTAATATTTCAAATTGTTTCTGTGCTTTGTTGTTGGTGTTAGCTTGTTATTTGATATTCTTTCTCTTTCAGTACTTGCTGTACCTCAGATGCTTTATCAATGGTCGCAGAGGCATATGCTCCTGCGATCTGAGATAATTTGGTGAGATTTTTAGTGGGATCGATGGTAGGATCTTGCCATAGGATGTCTAATTGCTCTGCATCATGAGAGAGCACGTTTTCCAATTTTCTTTTCTTTCTATGTCTTCTCACTATTTCCTTGTGTTGTGGACTATAAAATACATCAAGAGGAGGAATTTCCTCTATTTTGGGCATAAGTTCAGAGGATGGGGTAATGGGAATATGTTCCATTTCTGAGACATTTCTAATTGTTCCTGTGACTATATCTTTTGTTGCCCGTACATTACTCACAAGTGTCTTTGTGCTCTATCCTTCAATATTTATTAAATCATTGAATGTCTCCCATTCTTTATCTAGCTTGGCTCTGACTAATGGTGGTTGGACAATGAGAGGGGGAGGATCTAGCTGTGGAGAGGTCAAAACCTATTGCTGTGGGAGCTCCTTTGACTGGGAAATATCCCTTACTGACCCTTCGCTTTTATCATGGTCAATTTCGGACCTCTTACAATTTTTTGATGTTTCTTTCCTAGACTTAGATTTAGATCTGTCTGTGCCTAAACTTCCACTGAGACTAATACTCGGAGTTGGTTCCCTTACGGGTTCCAAGCATAATTTATCCAAAGGAATATTATCTAACCTCCTTTCCATGTATATCTTGAACTCTTGAAATTTTGCTGGAGGAAATTGCATTTGGGCCGAATGCAGAACTTCTTTAAGCGTACTTTTCTATTGGAACATGTCATCAAAAAGATCATCTTCTTTAGAAAACACCTTTATTTTGACTGCAGTAGTGAAATTCTTAGAAATATCATAAGGGCCAAACGGTCTTCCTTGAAATTTGAGTAATTGTAGACATGTTATGTTGTTTACTTCTTTGAATGCATGGCCTACATCAAATAGTGAAAAGGCCCCACAGGCCACATGAAATTGTGGCCAAATAGCCTTCTTTTTGTCCTTCAAATCTTTAGTCAAACCTCCTTTTCCACAAGTTTGACAAGCAATTTCTCGTGCCATGAGTTTATCAGGAACATATAAAGGTAAGACATGAGGGGAAGCGAGACTTCCGAATACTTCTCCGAACCATCTTGCGATAGGGAGTATATCTACCTCTGCTTCGGGAGAAAATCTTGGAGCATCTTTATCATACAACATTTTGTACAGGGGCAACATGATTCCATGACAAATCTTGTAGAAATACGAAGTGAATTTGGAATCCCACAATTCTTTGTGATAAATATGAATGGGTAAGGGGTCTTGAGTCGTCCATTTCCAACCCATTAAAGGAAACTTGGAAATATAATAGATTGCATCCATCACATATGCAGATAAATAAAAATGGGGATAAATTCTCTGAGAAACAATTCTTTTAGACTAGTAATTTAAAATGGTTGTGGCTAAGTCGCCAGACAATATTTTAGCCCAATCCACAACAGTAGCATTAATGGCGGCATCCAATAATGGTATCCATTTAGATGAAAAATTGTTTATGTTTGGCTTCCCAAAAAGTCTGCAGAGCATAGCAGCAGCAAAGCAATACAGGGAGGTGAGAGAACCAGTACTATACATACCATGTTTATCCTTTTTTAATGGTTCGTCCCTCCTTGACCCGTCCTTGGTGCATTCTGCCAGGTCTTCATTTTCTTTAGCAAACTTCTCCATGAACTGTTTGTTATAAGTTGCCTGTGGCTATGGTAAATGATACATGAGTCTCAAATCTTGTGGAGTGAATGAGCCAATGAGTCCTTGACCCTGAGTCTTAAATTGTCTGTTTGTGATGTTAGCACTGTCTAGTACCCATTTAACCATGTCCGTGTATGGAAGAATTTTGGGCCTCACTTCTATCCAGTGTAAGAACGAGCAAGCTAGCTCTGTAATAGAAACCTCAGAAGACCCATGTGAGCTTGCAGTAGCTGTAACTTCCATCATTTTGGGATTCTCTTCCTCAAATAGACTATACATGCCTTCCCAAGTAGTAATACCAGCATCTTTGTTACAGGCAGTGTCTGTATACAAGGGCATCATTTCTTTGTCTTCATAACTCGGAGCTTTGCCTTTCTTTCCCATAATATCTTGAATACTGCTTTGTATAGTTCTCTGTTCTTTGTTCCTGCAGTTTACAAATTAGGTGAGAATAATGATAAGAAAAAGGTGACGGGAAAGCTTTAAATGCCGAAGACATATAAAATATACCACCTTACGTGAAATGGCTCTTCGATCAGCACAAAACCATATTTCATTAATGGTTGGCAACTAACTCATTGATTAACATTAAAGCGCATAACCAGATCTTGGTTTATGGAAAAAGCTTTCTCGAAAAACGAGCCCTAAAGATCTGCGATAAGGCGATTTACGATTTGCTTCGCAATATCACAGATCACAGTATTGCAGATCGCAATCTCGTAAAATCACAATATCACAATATCGCTAGAGCGTAGCATATGACAATCATCCGCTAATGTGTTTTCTGCGAAATGCGATTTGCGATATGCACCATTGCATATCGGCGGTTTGAGGTTTTTCAGCATAAGTGATATTTGAGGCATGCGATGCGACAAATGTTTTTAATGTGTAGTTTCACATCGCGATCTCGCAATCTCAGAATTCTGCTTGTAAGGAGGTATCCATTATCTTTTTTGCGATGCGATATTTATTAAGGAGTGATTTTATCCCACCTTATCATAAAACTTAAGATTTTTTAGATTTTTCAAGGGTATTCTCCTAATTTTATGATAGTAAGTTTTATTGAAAAAGGAAATACAAGCACTAATTGATTTTAAATTTTTTGACTAAGGGCCCCCACTTATTTAGTATTAGTGATAAAACTAAATAAGAAGGGGGGTTGTTGCTGGCCACAACAATTGGCGATTCACTTGGAAGAACCAGTTATCTCTGCTTTTCTTTTGAATTTTCTAAACTTCCAAAACAACTTTTTTTCCAGAAAATCAAACTTTATTATAGAAAGACAAAGTATATCCTGCTTTCATCCGTCAATGATATTCGTTTCTTCTATTTTTAACTTTGATTATTTACTCCCTCAAGCTAGTCCTTGTATTTACATCAGTCACTACTAGGTTTATAAAGATAAAACAAAAGCCTTCTCTGTAAATCAGTTTTAGATATGCTCATTTGTCGTAGGTAGAGCCTCTGCTGCCAGCAGGCATTTATAGCCTCGACAGGGTTACCTGTTACCCAGTAATGATCCTGTATCCTACTTAGAGAAATATACAATTTTCAAAGAGAAATCCATATCCACACTTATTGCTTTCATTTTCTTTTTACCCTTAAAGAACAACATCTTGGTTTGGTAGCCAATTTATGACAGTGCCATTCGCTTGATTTATAACTTTGTTGAACAAGCTGGCTCGTGATGAGACCCCTTGTCTTTTGATTGCAACAATCTTGAGTCATTGCCCTGTTGTGGTATGCAGTATTGGAAAAGTCAACAAGCTATAATATCTATGATCATGATAAGTCGGCTCGTGATGAGACCTCTTAATCTTTAAGTTAAAGTGTATCATTGGATTATTCCCTGAACGTTGTAATTGCCTAGGCAGGGAGGAAGTCATTGTTTCCTTAAGGTAGCTCTAGACGACAATGGTAGAGTTTTTTGGAAAGAGCTTTTTCTACAGAGAATCTTCATTTTGTTATTGATACCTTTCATTGGACTGATATAAAATAATTTCCCACTAAAGGTCACTTTTCATCAAAATTTACAAGGTTGAAACCAGTATCATTTCTAGGCCTAGAGCCTTTAACTGTATCTTTCAATAATAATGATCAATTTTCTAAAAGAATTCTATTTATACAAGTGAAAAAACAAAATCTAAAAGAGATGCTTGTCTTTTTCGTGAATTCAAAATGTAACCATTTACAACTGATTTTATTATGTAAATAAAGAAAAACTAATCTACAAAATAGAAGAATGATCTCCTATGAAAAATATTTTTTGAGGATCTGTCCGTTAACAGGTAAAGATTCTCTTTTTCCTATTAAATCCTGTAACATAAAAGTAGATGGACCTACGACTTCTGCGATTTGGAAAGGGCCAAGCCACATTCGTTGAAATTTCATATGTTTCCCTTTTTCCTCATGAGCCTTGTCCCATTTTAAAACTAGATCTCCCATCTGAAAGTCTTTTGTGGATATCATGTTTGAATCAAAAGAAGCTTTTACTAATGCTTGGTGATGAGCATGAGTTATTTTGGCCTGTTCTCATTGCTCTTCTAGCTTAATTATTTCCAGCTGCCTTAGTTGTAAGGAAGAAGATGGTGCTTCATCAATATATTGAACTAAGGCCAAAGAGGGAATTGTTAAATGAGTTGGAAGAACCACTTCTTTCCCATAAACTAAATTAAAGGGAGAAGTGCCAATGGAGGCTTTCTGCATTATTCGATTTGCCCATAAAGCATATATTAAAGACTTGTGCCAATTTTTGTGATTTTGATCAATGGTTTGCTTAATGATTCTGATTAAATTTTTATTTGTAGATTCAGCTAACCCATTCCCCTGTGGGTAATAATTGGCAGAGTATTTAAGCTTGAAACCCCTTTTGAGTGCAAATTCAGTCATAGCATTGCTAGAAAAATACGATGCATTATCAAACATTAAAGCAGAAGATAAACCAAACTTGGTGATTATGAACTGATCTATGAATTCGATGATGTGTTCGGCATTAGCTTTCTTGAGAGGAACTGCTTCTACCATTTAGTAAAATAATCTGTTGTTGTAAAGATATATCTATATTGTTTAGAAGAGTGAGGAACGATTTCACCTATTATGTCCAATCCCCATTGATCAAAAGGCTGCTCAATGTTGACTAGTTGCAGTGGCAATGATGGTTTCTTTTGTCTCCCAGCAGCGGTTTGACAAACTTGACATTTCCTTACGTAGCTATGCGAGTCTTTGAATAGTGTGGGCCAATAATCGCCTGCGCGGAGGATTTTATGTGCAGGAGTGTCTCCAGCATAGTGTTCGCCTGCTAGCCCATTGTGGAGTTCCTGCAAGACATTTTCAGCTTCAGATTTCTCAAGACATCTAAGGAGAACAAAATCATAATTCATTCTAAAAAGAACATCATTCACAAGTTGATATTGTTTAGCCTTCAACCTTAGAGATCTTTTCTTGGTGTAATCGAGGTTTGAAGGAGCATATCCATTCTTTAGATAAAATATGATATCAGCGTATAATGATTCAACATCGTTTAGGCTTACCTCTTACATTTGGATCTCTGCATATGGTATTTCAGAAATAAGCAATGCTCCAGCCAGCATTTTGCAAAAACCTTGACCTTTTACAATACTTGCTGGTTTGATTTCTGCATCATATTCTTGTAAGGATGTAACCCAATTGGCTCTTTTTTCACCCACATATTTTCGTACTAAGAGATTTCTTACCGCTGGAAATAGTACTATGATTTTTGTATGGGTTTTAAGTAGAAAGGGTCTGAAATATTTAATCGCTTTGAAAACAGCATAAGCTTGTTTTTATACGTCTAAATAATTTAACTCAACCCCCTGTAAATTTGAACTGAAAAAGAAATTGGAGCTTCTGCCTTGTCTTGATTTGCTTGAGTGAGTATGGCAGCATATGATCTATCAGAGGCAAATGTATATAAAATAAAAGGATCGGAAAAATTTGGAGTTGCTAAAGATGGAGCGTTAACAATTGCTTGTTTGATCAGATTGAATGCCTCATATTCGTCTTGGCCCCATTTAAGGATTGAGTTCTTTTTAATCATTGCTTGTAAAGGAGATACAATTCTTGAAAAATCTGGCATAAATCTCTTTACAAAATTAATCTAGCCAAGGAAAGATTGCATAGCTTTCTTGTTGTGAGGTAGGTGTATTTCGGAAATCTCATTGATTCTGTCAGGATCAATATGAATTCCATATTTTGACACTATGAATTCAAGAAGTTTTCCTTCACTTAATGCAAAAAAGGATTTTTTTGGGTTAAGTGAAATTCCATACCTTTGACAACGTTGGAAGATCTGTTTTAAGTCTCTAAGATGATTGCCTCGTTTCTTGGAATATACAGTTATATCATCCAAGTAGATTACCACTGATTTGTTAAATAATCCTTTGAATGTGATGTCCATGGCTCTCTGAAATGTGGCACCAGCGTTGATCAGATCAAAGGGCATCTTTTGATATGCATAAGTGCCCCATTTGGTTCTGAACGTGGTTTTTAATTGATCAGCGGGATGTACCAACACTTGGTTGTAGCCAGAGAAACCATCCAAGAAGGACATTAATTCTGATCCTGCGACTGCCTGTAGTATTTGCTCCATGGGAGGCAAAGGAAAATTATCTTTTTGGCAAGCTTTGTTAAGATTTCGAAAGTCAATGCAAATTCTAATGTCTCCGTTCTTCTTTCTAACGGGAACCATATTTGAAACCCATTTAGAATGTCGAACGGGAAAAATGATTTTGGCTTTCAATAACTTATTGAGTTCAGATTTGATCTGGTTTTCTAGATTGGGATGGATCTTTCTCAGCTTTTGCTGGATAGGTTTTTCATCGTTTATCATTGGGATAGTATGTTGGATGATAGAAGTGTCATGAGTTTTGAGTTCATCGTAGTTCCAAGCAAAGACACTTGTATTGTTTCAAGAGACAAACATATGCTAATTTTTCTTCAGGAGCTAGGCCAAGGCCTAGGTTGATATTCTGTGGTTTGGTATCAGTTCCTAGATTTACTAATTCATAGTTCAAAGTTGAACTTTTCAGTTTTGAATTGGTAGATCTTTTGAATCGATCTTTCAAATCATAAAGGTCTTCTAACTTGACTACTGACTTTGGCATAGCATTATTAGTGCTATCTTGTTGCAATTGTCTGTCATGTTGGTCCTCATCAATTATTTGATTGGTGTAAGATCCTTCAGATGTGAGGAAGCTTACAATATTATGATCATTGTTGAAAATTCTCCAATTGGTAATGTTATCAGGAATCGAGGGTCTAAAGATTAATTCGATTGAAAATCGATCAGGGCTATAGTCTTCTGAAGGAATGAGCTTGGAAGCTACATTTGCTAGGAAGTCTGCACTAGCATTCTGGAGTCTAGGGATTGATGAAATATTAAATGCTATAAAGTGTTCAGTCAAATCTTGAACTAATAATGCTTTAAATGACCTGATAAACAATGTATAGTATTGCGTACATGTCTGATTACAATTTCAGAATCTCCAAAAACTTGTAGATATTTGATGTCTAATCCGATTGCTTTGTATAATCCTTAGACTAAAGCCTCGTATTCTGTGGTATTATTGGTGCAATCGAATTCAAGTCTAAAAGTTAGCATAGTTTTATTTCCCTCTGGACTGATTAACACGCATCCTGCTCCTGCTCCTTCGTTAGACTTAGAACTGTCAAAAAATAACTTCCAAAATAAATATTTATTTACAGGACTATCTATAAAATTAATACATTTAGAACTATCTGTTTGAGAAAATTTTTCTACTTGAGATAAAACAGAATGTTCTAAGTAAGGTGAAGTATGAGAATTAAAATTTCCTAAGAAGGAATCAACTGAGTTGTTGCCAATAATATTATTGTTGTATGCTACTGGTTCATTTTCTCCTTCCATTTCTGTTACTATGTATTTCTGATGTCTTTCTTGCTCAACCTTTATCTGATTTGGTTTACCATTGTAAGAGAGCCACATGTGCGACCAATCAGTTGCAAAGTATCCATGAAGTTCTTCTGATCAATCTCTACTAAGAATTAAGCCATAAAATTCTGGAATATCTGCAACTAAAATGTCGATAACTTGACATACCTTTGGATTAGATGATAGCCTTATGGTAACTTGATTTAATTTGCCGATCACTTCAACTTGCGATTGATCTAGCTGAACTATGCGCACAATAGATTTTTGCGGTTGAACATTCAACTTTGCACATATTGATTTTGGTAAAATATTAGATGAAGCTCCAGAATCCATTAAGCGATTATGCAAATTTTTATTGAAAACTTCATAAGTAAGAAGAAATGGGGGAGTATGAGATCTCGACCTTCTTCCAATTAAAGCGATATCGTTTGGATCAACTTTATTAATCACATTAGTTGGAGGTCTTCCCATTTCATGGGAAGCTTGAGAGATTATAGCGGTGGGTAGGGGTGCAACTGGTACAACATGTAATTCTTTCAAAAGTACCTTTGCCTGGTGCTTTAACTTGCTCAATTCATAAAAAGTGATGTTAGCCCTAGTCTTCTTCATGTCCTCTATGATATTATACTCCATTTCATCCGAAACAATCAGCGTTTTTGATGGAGTTGATGAACCTGTTTGGACTGGGCTCCTTTGAGTCGCTTTAGGTGTCATTTTCTTGGCCGCGAATTTATCCTTAGTCACTGAGCTTGTTCTCTTTGGCTTAGGAGTAGTTTGAGGAGGATCAAGTTGATTTCTACTTTGAGTACTAACCGGGGATGCCTCTTGACCTTCTTCATCTAGGAGGATGGAATCCCACATACCTTGTACCTCTTCAACTTCTTCTTCATCGATATGTTCTTTAGTAGCAATCTCCTCCTCTTCTTCTTCTGATTCAACACTTGTGATAGCATTTGGCGGCTTTGAATCGGTCAAAGGGTTTCTTCTATAAGGCTTGTACGGATTTTTAGAAGAAGTTTCTGCCACTTGTTTCTTAATGTCAACCATTTCGTTAGACATGGTTTTCAAAACTTTCTACGATCCTTCTAAATCGAACGGATCTTTCGGTTGTTTTTTCTTGGGATCTTCCTTAAAAGTAACCTTCTTGGATTTTTGTTCATCTATCGCGTTTTTCTTTTCTAGAGCAATGATACATTTCTCTACCTCTATTGATTCCTTCATATTATCAGTTAAAGTTGTTTTGTTAGCCCTATCAATGAAGATTGCTATGTTTGATGCTAAAGCAGAGATGTACCATTCACTTTGCACTTCTTCGCTAGGCTTGGAAGCAGTAGGAATTTTACTTAATAGTTTATTGAAATGTGAATTAAAATCTTTGATAGGTTCTTTTGACTCAGCCCTAAGGTTAGACAGGTCATTGATCAGTGTCGCCGTAGACCTGTCATCACCGAATTTAGTCAAGAATTGTTCCTGGAAGATATCCCAACTAGTGATAGATCCAGACGGTAATGAGAAATACCATGATTTGGCTGCTCCTTGCAGAGTATAGGGAAAAAGTCGGATGACAGCGTCTTCATTGGTAACTACATTGAGATTTATGGACAACAAAAAGTTATTTATATGTTCTTCCGCTAGCATGCTTACTTTAGGATTAAAATTAGGCAGCCATTTTTCAGGATGGGTCGGTATATGACTCAAGGGCACGAGCATTAAGACTGCCCTTGGGTTATTCCATGGAGATTGGGCCATCGTTGAACTACCAATAGAGGAAAGCGCAGAAGATGATCCCTGCAGTTGGGAAGATGAGGATATTATGACTCCAGATGATTGAGAAGGAGATGTGGAAGTTCCAGTGGACTGGTGGACAATAATCTGAAGTGGAGGGGTGGATGGTTGACTTCGCAGTGGAGAGGTTGAGATGGATGATGATGATGAAAGAATCTCGCTATCAGACCCTTTATGTGATTTCCTTGCTCTCTTCCTTGTAGGTAGAGGTAACTCAGTTGGATGAACACCAAACTTTTCTCTCTTTAATCTGGTAAGAGGATGAGCAAGGTTATATTGCGAAGTCACGCTGCCCTGAGATTTATCAGATCTTTGAGGTGATATGGAAAATCGCTGAATTTTATGGATCAAAGATTCAAATTCAGGAGGTTAAATAGTAGATTCTTCTGAAATGTCAGGGTTTGTAGCAGCGGCTATTGTTCTTTCGACTTTTGGCTCTAGATTTAAAGATTCTAAGTGTGATGGGGAAGTCGGGGGAGATGATGAGGGAAATTTACTCTCATAATGGTATTTATATTTAGACTTACTTGCCATTCACAGTTCAGCCCTCCTTCTAGCACCAAATATGTTTCAGCCCTCCTTCGTGCCATGAGTTTATCAGGAACATATAAAGGTAAGACACGAGGGGAAGCCAGACTTATGAATACCTTGACATATGTAAACAGTTCTTCTCCGAACCATCTCACAACAGGGAGTATATCTACCTCTGCGTCGGGAGAAAATCTTGGAGCATCTTTATCATACAACATCTTGTACATGGGCAACATGATTCCATGACAAATCTTGTAGAAATAGGGAGTGAACTTGGAATCCCACAATTCTTTGTGATAAATATGAATGGGTAAGGAGTCTTGAGTCATCAATTTCAAACCCATTAAAGGAAACTTGGAAATATAATAGATTGCATCCATCACATATGTAGATAAATAAAAAGGGGGATAAATTCTTTGATAAACAGTTCTTTTAAACTGGTAATTTAAAATGGCTATGGCTAAGTTGGCAGACAATATTTTAGCCCAATCCACAACAGTAGCATTAATGGTGGCATCCAATAATGGTAGCCATTCAGATGAAAATTTGTTAATGTCTGGCTTCTCAAAAAGTCTGCAGAGCATAGCAGTAGGAAAGAAATACGGGGAGGTGAGAGAACCAATACTATACATACCATGTTTATCCTTTTTTAATGGTTCATCCCTCCTTGACCAGTCCTTGGTGCATTCTGCCAGGTCTTCATTTTCTTTAGCAAACTTCTCCATGAACTGTTTGTTATAAGTAGCCTGTGGCTTTGGTAAATGATACATGAGTCTCAAATCTTGTGGAGTGAATGAGCCAATGAGTCCTTGACCCTGAGTCTTAAATTGTTTGTTTGTGATGTCAGCGTTGTTTAGTACCCATTTAACCATGCCCGTGTATGGAAGAATTTTGGGCCTCGCCGCTATCCAGTGCAAGAACGAGCAAGCTCGCTCTATAATAGACGCCTCAGAAGACCCATGTGAGCCTGCAGTAGCTGTAACTTCCATAATTTTTGGATTCTCTTCCTCAAGTAGACTGTACATGCCTTCCCAAGTAGTAATGCCAGCATCTTTGTTATAGGCGGTGTCTGTATACAAGGGCGTCATTTATTTGTCTTCAGAACTCAGAGCTTTGCCTTTCTTTCCCATAATATCTTGAATATTGATTTGTATAGTTCTCTGTTCTTTGTTCCTGCAGTTTACAAATGAGGTGAGAATAATGATAAGAAAAAGGTGATGGGAAATCTTTAAATGCCGAAGACATATAAAATATACCACCTTACGTGAAATGGCTCTTCGATCAGCACAAAACCATATTTCATTAATGATTGGAAACTAACTCATTGATTAACATTAAAGCGCATAACCAGGTCTTAGTTTATGGAAAAAGCTTTCTCGAGCAACGAGCCCTAAATATCTGTGATAAGGCGATTTGCGATTTGCTTCACAATATTGTAGATCGCAGTATCGCAGATCACAATCTCGTAAAATCGCAATATCGCAATATCGTAAAATTGCAATATCGCTGGAGCATAGCATATGACAATCATGCGTTAATGTGTTTACTGTGAAATGCGATTTGCGATATACGCCATCGCATATTGGCGGTTTGAGGTTTTTCAGCATAAGTGATATTTGAGGCATGCGATGCGACGAATGTTTTTAATGCGTAGTTTCGCATCACGATCTCACAATCTTAAAATTCTACTTGTTATCCATTATCTTTTTTGCGATGCGATATTTCTTAAGGAGCGATTTTATCCCACCTTATTATAAAACTTAAGCTTTTTTAGATTTTTCAAGGGTATTCTCGTAAGTTTATGATAGTAAGTTTTATTGAGAAAGGAAATACAAGCACTAATTGATTTTTAAATTTTTTGACTAAGGGCCCCCACTTATTTAGTATTAGTGATAAAACTAAATAAGAAGGGGGGTTGTTGCTGGCCACAACACCTAGTTTAATACAAAGTTTATTTTTACAAATGCCAAGTTCATCTTTGAACTTAGTGATTTTATTTTATCTAGTGGATTAGTGAAAATATATGAAGTATCAGCTTCAGATGGAAAATATTTTGTATTGATGATATCATTGTCGATGAGTGTTTTGATAAAGTCATACTTGGTGTCAACATGCTTCATGTTAGAATAAAATGTTGGATTCCTAGCCATGTTTATTGCTAATTGATTGTCAATAAATAAAGTAGTTGGTGTTTTTTGAATACCACCAAGATCCTGCCAATTTTTTTGTTACTAGACAATTTCACATGCTACTTAGATATATTTTACCTCTATGGAAGATTTTTCCATTGTAGGATTCTTTTACAATTATGAGATACTTCTATTGAACCTATATTCATTAAATAACATGAAGTTGATGTTCTATAATCAATATTACCTACAAAATCTGCATATGAATATCCAACAAGTGTAAAGCTGTCAATATTCATATAGATAAGTCCAAAAAATTTTGTACCTTGAATTTATTTGAGGACCCCTTTTTGTAATTTCAAGTGACTTTCTTTAGATTTCTACATGATTTTGGAAAGAATGTTGATTTCATATGACAAATTTTGACAAGTATTTTTCAAGTAAATTAGGATTCCAATTAAATTTCTGTAGCTAGTACTATTCACCAATACCCTCCAAATTTAGAAAGTTTTGAAATTTTCTCCGTAAGTGTTAGAGAAGGTTTACAATCCTCCATGCCAAACTCTAACAATTTTGTTGCATACTTGGATTGAGTAAGGAATATTTGATGAGACTATTGAGAAAATTCAACCCCAAGGTAGTATTGAAGTGGCCCCAATTCAATAATTTTGAACCATTTTTGAAGTTCTTGTGTCACCTTCTTAGTGTGCGACTTCATGATTCTTATAATTATTAAGTCACCAATATAAGGAGCAATTACTATGAAGTTTTGAACTTGAATCTTGGAATACAAAGGATCATTAGACTCACGATAATGAACACTAACACATCGAAGGTATTCATATATTTTGGCATATGCTATGCTCTATGTACCTCGCTCAAGCCATATAAAGATTTGATTGATATGCAAACATTTTTCTCTTTTCCTTCAATTTCATAACTTGGGGTTTGAATCATATGGATGACTTCTTGTTCGGGAAAATAGGGTATTCCATATGGGACAAACACCTTGAGTAAACACGCATACAACCAGATCAAATATCATAGCACATATATTTTTATGCGGTAAAAACCATCTAAGAGGGAAAAAATTCATGGTACCAACATGGCCACTTGAGGCAATTTTATAAAGGTAGAATAGAGTTTGACATAAGGGAGGTCTCACAATCTATCATCAGTCATGACCCTTCATGCTCTTTAAATAGATATCATGCACCAATTGGGTGTTAAGCCATGGATAAATAGTCATTAGTGTAGAGGAGAATATGAACCATCATATCAATCTTTTTTGAACATATCATGACTGTCATATTAAAATGCAACTAATGCCTACTTAAGAAACACACTAAGAAACACATTTTTACCTAATAGACACATTAAACCAAGTTGAACTTAACTAACTCCTAAGTCACCATTAAGAATTTTTTTTTTAACATCCATTTGGCGAAGTGTCTAACCATACCATGCATCCAAATTAAGTACCCTTCTGATTGTACTCCACTTTTTTATTAGAGAAAAATTTTATTCATAGTCTATGCCTTCTTTATAAGAAAATCCCTTTTCCACAAGTCTTACTTTTATACTTATCTTCCTCACCATTTTCTTTATATTTGATTTGGTAAACCCATTTGTTGTTGATGGGTTTAACATCTATTGGACACTCAAAAAATTTCCCATTTATAGCATCTGAATCATATTCATCCACAATGGCTTGTTTCTAGTCTTTTTGTTTCATTGCTTCTGCAAAAGTAGTGAGTTCAATATAAATATTAATGATTAAGGAAAATTGGAATAGAGATGAATGGAAATTTCTAGTTCTTGTTTTGTTTTATTCATTTGGGTAAACATCTTTGAGCGGTTGTGTAAACCATTTTGGTCTATTATATCTATGGTGAAGTAATTTCTACATTTAATCTATCCCGTGTTGAAAAGGAATCATCATATGAAACCTTGGATATTAATGTCGGGGGTTAAGTTTTTTTCAATACAATTTGGTTTTAATTGATGAATTGTTGTATCTTGAGATGCTTTTTTCTCAAAGTGACTAAGGAGATTGTCAAGGTCTTTTGTAGTTTGAATTTTTGTTTCATCAAACACAACATCCCAATCAATAATGAACTAACCACCATATAAACTAATGTCCTTTTTTTTTCATTTGGATATCCAATAATTATGAATTTCATATTGTGATTTTCCAACTTAGTCATTTTTCCTTAGGAATTAAGGCATAGCAAATGGTGACATAAACTCAAAGATGATTAACTAAAGGCTTAGTACCATAACAAGATTCATATGGATCAATTTCATCTAAGTTTGATGTGAGTGATCTATTCCTTAAATAGATAGTTGTATAAACTATTTATGTTGCATATTTTGCCCTTAACCCCTTGAAAAGTAACATATATCTTGCCATTCCCATTAGAGTTCTATTCATTCTTCTTATAACCCCATTTTCCCATGGAGAATAGGAATTTTTTAACTATCTGTTCTTTCCATTTTGTTTTGCAATAATAATTGAATTCATTTGAAATGAATTCTCCTCTATTATCTATTCTCAATGTGGATTTTTTTCTTCTTGGTGGAATTTTCAACAAATTTTTGAAAATGGATGAAATTTTTAATCACTTTGATTTATTCTTCAAAAAATATACCTAATTCATCATTGTAAAATCATACAAAAGAATGAAGTATTTGTGTCCACCAAGAGAATATTCCATGAGGCCACAAGTGTCGCTATGTATAAGTTTCAAACATATGTTTGCTTCCATTATGAGAAAATTAGGGATAGCTAAAAGCATATAAGAAAGCTTTCACTATAAGCAAAGTTTGCAATAAGTGGCTATGGGATGAAAATCACAGCAAAGAGAATTCTTCTAATGATCAATCTGGAAAGAAACATGCTAATGTGGTTAAACAAAAGGATGAAGATTTGAATGTGTTCGTGGCCAAAGACTAGGATTCACATAGTTGTAAGGTTGATAGGTATGATGATTCATGAACATCTAGACAATTTACTATTAAATATTTATGTTGTTTTTGTAGAGGATAAATCTTGGTTTGATTTTGTTGTGTTGAGTGATGGAGAAGAATACAAGGTTATAGGAAAGGGAAACTCCCTACTTCATATAAGAGGTAAAATGGTAATGATTAAATATGTCTATTAAGACAAATTTTTCCCTCATTTTTGTGGAAAATTATGTGTATTTTTTTTTGCCAAGTATACATGCTTCACACTTAGTAGTTTCCTTTTTTGAAAGTAGAAGATCTTTTAACCATATATTTGTTTTAATTTAACAAGTTTTCAAAGTTAAAATGTTCAAATTTATAATTAAATAATCTTAAATATATAGGGGTAAATCCATTGGTGCTACAAAATCTTGTTTGGAATGAAAGAATATGCACTGTATCCTCAAAAGTTTCCATCTTCATAACCCTTCATTACCATTTTGAAATTGTGCTTGATTGAATTAATTTTGATCAAGCCATATTCCCATGTTATTTGATGAAATTATTGTGTAATGGGGACCATGGAAAACAAATTATTTTAGAGTTTAGAACATACCTGACATTGGAAAGTAATACTTTACCAAATCATGGAAGAAGGAAGCAGATTAAACCTTCTCCTTAAGGAGTGTTGATTGTATCATCTGCTAGATAAATTGGATTAAGTTCCATATCCATATATGTCTAAAATAATAATTTATATGGTAAATATGTTGAGTAGCCCCTATATCTAGTAACCAATCATCTTCGTAATCCTTTCTCGTCAACTTGGTGGGAGAAACTAAATTTGCAAAGTTTATCACTTAATTAACTATCGACATATATTACAAATCATCCTCTTGATTATCTACATACTAAGTTGAAGTTGAAGCATTATACTTAGAATGTTGTTTATATTTGGACTTTTTTTCAAATTTTAATTATGTGTTCTACGCTCTTCTACCACATCCCCAATATGAAGACATATTCTACAATTTATTTGAGTCATATATTCACCTTTTCCTGATTGATTATTTCTATGAGGAGGATCTTGAGATCTTTATTATTTATTTATTTTTCTTGGTTATGAACATGAACATGACCAACCTCTTGATTTATTGAATTATTGAATCCCCTTCCTTTGGAACTTCCATTGTATGCGTCTCTTTTTCTTAAGCTTCCATTTTTTTTTGTAAGCAAAGGTAGTATCTTCCTTTTCTATTCATAATAATCAGTTGAAACAAATACAACGGTCTAGGGGCCTCAACTGGCCCAATAGGGAAACCTAGTTTGTTGGCCACCTAAGTTTGCTATAAGCCATCCAAAAACAAAATTTAACCAATCTTTCCATCCAAGCTATGTGCACAGTGCATTTAAAAACACTTAACATACTAAAAACTAACATATAAACGCCTGAGAAGAGCAATCTGCAAAAAAAATAGAATAACTGGGAAGGATTACTCCTTTCGATCTTCAATGACTAAATCTGCGTTGACCGTAGTTGCCATGGAATCGTCGAGTGCTTGAGACATCTGTATCAACCTCTGCTGAATCTCATCCAACTTATTGTCTTGCATTATCATAATGACCTGCAAGTTTTTTAGTTCCTTTTTTAGATTCGGCATTCCTTGGGCTATTTCTGCCATTTCTCCTGCTACCTGCTCAAGAGCCTTCACTAGAATCCATTTTAGAACCCAATACACATGAAGGGCTTGCTTGTAAAGCATCATACGACCTATGGTGTTGCCTGGGTCATGGATGATATCTGCCCATTCCTCCATCTCAAGATCTGACTCCTCTTCCATTACATTTTCTTCCATTTCTTGAATTAAGTGGTAGATGTCCTCATCCGTCCCTTCTTGATATTCTCTAGTTGTGTCCTCATAGATCTTCTCTTGTGCCGCTGGCTTGTAGGCATCGAAGTTGGCTGGTCACCTCTGTTCGGCTGGCTCTATCCTCCTATGCCTCTACCCAGGCGTGCCATTTTCACCTTTATTGTCACCTGTTTGCAATTTTCATCAGAAGAAGTTAGATTTCTAAGAGTTACAAACTTCCCATAATATTTCATTTCCTTATCCCTAATCCCTCCTACCCTTCTCCAATCGTCTCCATTGTTCTAAATTTTCCATTGATTTTCTCCTCCTGGAAATCTTATGCTTCCATTTTAAGTGCCTCTTCCTTTTGAGATTTTTCATTTTTTGAGTTGGTAAATAGAGGATGTTAACTTGATTTCATTTAATGATATGAGTGTAATAGACTTGTGAATTGAAAAGTACCAACATATTTACAACTCTACATGTTATCTTAAAATTGAAAATTGGGTCCATGAATCTAAATACTCATGCGTACCTTGTGGGGGTTTTGGGGGGAGGGGGTGCGTGGGTAGTGGGTGATGATGGGTAGTTGTAAGAAACTAAATGAGAAAGGTACTCTCTTGAACCTTAAGGGAGGGAGTACATGGAATCAAATCACAATGGTTAGCAATTAACCAAAAACACTAGATACATGATATTAGATCTCCTTAAGCCTTAAGGGCTTAATGACTTTGTGGTAGTGAAATCCATGGAAGGAAAAATATTTTATCCCCATGGTAATGACCCATGGAAGGTGAGGTATTTTAGCTTCTCATGGCAGTGATCCATGAAAGTGTATCCTATAGTGGAGACATGCTAGTGCTATGATATGTAAAGAGCTTGTGAAAAAAATATGCAAATCTATGGTGTAATGGAAATGATACAGACAAGAAAGAGGGAGAGGGTAATATTTTATTTACAAATTATTTCATGGGTCTATGCCTAAAAGTGAAAAAATACAAAGTTTGCACCTCCTTGATTGTATTGATGGAAAAAAATCTCTTGCACAAAGTGGAATCGATTGTATATCCACAAAATTTGTTGAATATGCAAGCATTTGTTATTTTATTTGAATAATTACATCATGTCTTTCATATGCATATATATTATGCAACAATACATAGATATGCTCTTTAGGAACATTATAGAAATTGGATCGTGAATCTATAAGGTGGAGATTGTTGTGTTTGTGTTATTGTATATTTAATCTACAAAGTATTGAGTAAAAATTTGTTCATATCACAACATCATTTATGTTATGATCTATTTGAGAACTCGTGATCACCTCAACAATATGCATTGTTGATCTACTACAACATTTTCTTCCAAAGAAATCGATCCACAACTCCTATAGTGATCCACGTCTACCTTCCGAAAACTATCTGCGGCTAAGGACTTTATCTCCTTTAATCGAGCAATTTTCAATTTTTCCTTTTGTGATTTGATTAGTTGATTTAGTACCAACAAGGTGACACCATTGTTTTCATGTTTTATATTTGTATTGATGCCTTAAATTTGATATTTTCACTGAATTTTAAGATTTTATATCTATGTTGATGAAGGAAATGATGCATGAGTTTTGAAAAGTGATTTGGATATTATGCCTCCAAATTTAGATTGTGTTGCAAAAAGAAACATATGGATGATGATGAACATGACCACTACAATGAAGAACGATATTTGCACACTATAGATGTTTTTCAGTATTGTTAGAAGCAAATTAATATAGTTATTGAGATGTCATATTTAGAAGGAAGAGACAACCCACTCATTCAACATGATAGCTCGCTTGTTGACCTCAAACACATGCTACAATAGGAAAGAGAACATGCATGCCCATGTGTAGCCATAATGTATCAAAAGCATGAAGTTTACTACCATTGATAATCAAATCCAAACTTTTCCCTCAATTCAAAATTATTTCGTCTGCCAAATTCTCCATGGAATAAGCTATTATTATGAGTTCACATTTCTATTTTATGAATCTAAATGACACATGTTCAATGATAAGTGTGAAGCATTGTTGCAACATTGGTAATAATAAAGTTTGTAAAAAGAGGTAAATGGAGATTTAAGTCTTTAGAAAAGGATCCATATTACAAAGTTTGTATATGTTTTGGTAAAACTTTTTATAAATTTACAAATGTTTGTCAAAATCGGTTGGTTTTTTAACTTGAATATTTCCTCATGCAAAGGGACACTATCATTGTAATAATTCAAATTCAATAACAATATATTTTTTTGGTGGAAACTATGTCCTAGACCACACCGAAATTAAATAAGAGGTTGTAAAGATATATTTGTGCTCATGTTCATGTTCTCAAGTGATGATTTTTTCTCATACATGATGGATTTTCTTTTATTGCAATATTTCTACACTAAATCTATATATGAGCAACTCAATCAAATTAATAAAGTGATAAATTCACATTCAAATCAAGGTAATCGTCCACATCAATTATGCAATGAACTTGCAATGTAAGTTTCAAATCTACCATTTAATCAGGTGCATCCTTGATTGAAACTAATACCTTCTAATTTCCAAGTCTAAATTGAGATTGTAGGGTATTATGATCAAAAGGTGGGTATGCAATAATCTCTCTTTTTTTTGAGAAAATCACATTATTTATCCAAACATATTGTATTAATAAAACAATTGGATCCTTACACATTCATAGAGTTTCATCTAAACAATTATTTTAGAAGTCCAAAAAGTAAAGTATCTAAGTCTGAGACTATTTTTATCCATTGTGCTAAATATATGTCAGCTATAGTCATGATAAAAGACTCCCTAATAGTTTCATATATTTACATAACACCAGAAGATTAAAAAAAATTCAAGATTAGCTGACAATATATATTCTTGGTGCATCTGACTCTTTATGTGCCAATGCTCTGTTCTATCCAGTTGTCCTAGCTTCCTGAGGGCCTTTAATATTCTTTTTCTTTCAGTCTCCTCGCTGAATCCCATTGCGTCCTTAGAGATTAGAAGCCCATTTCCTTCATTGCCTTCAATTTTTTCCACCCTGATCTCCAAGGCTGTCAATGTTGAGAAAATTTATGCCTTAAATTATTCCAATTGAGCTTGTAGAAGAACATGCTTTGTGTTCATCAACAAATGAAAGGTATTTCTTTATTTCTCCTCTACCGAAGATTGCTTCTATAGAAAATCCCCTCAATCGATTCTGTTAGCCTGGAAAGCAACTTGTTGGTTTGGACCCATTCCTCCGCTGGTGATAGATCTTCCATATTTTCCATCACACTTGAATTATGTTTCACATGTAGAGCTTCACAGAGCAAATTAATCCATCATTAGAAATAAGAAATGAATTATAATAAAATTTTGATTAATAAATAATCCCCTCCATAAGCTAGTCGGCTCCCAAACCCTTGCAACATTCCATTAAATATTAATAGCTTCAATTTCTCTTCTTTGTAGATCCAAGTCCTGATGATAACTCTTGTTCTAGACTCGAAATGTAGACAAGGAAAAATGTAGACTGTGGATTATCCGAACTCTCAAAACCAATAATGACATAATTATTGAAGAATCCAAGAAATAAAGCTTATATCCCTTTCAAAATGTTCTCTCCTTAAACCTGGTAGGGTGGGAATATAGATGATGATAGTTAAGCTTCAAGTTTTGAAGTCGAATCAATGAAAATTCCATTGTAAACTAAGAATTCCAACATGGTAACTAATCTTGTCAATTATGCAATGGGATGACGTTTGACACCTAATTGTGTCTAAATATAGAAATGACTTTGGTGATCCTATTGTTTGCTGATCGCAATATCATGATCCTATTTGATCACTGATTAGAAGAAGGCATTAGTTTCTTCTAGCCAGATTACTTAGTAGATGATCAAATTGTCATGTAATCTAGGAATGTTCAGACATGGCAATTGTTCACTTCTAGAATTTTTACTCTATTTCAAATTTCATTTGAGATGAATCATTCAACATCCATATTGGTAAGTTTTAGGTGTATCTTCACCAAAGCTTAGTTTAAAAATTTTAGATTTAATTTTCAAATGATAGTAATTGATGCACTAATTCTTGTTACCTTATTGGTATAATTATTTGAATTTAAGGTTGATAGTAGGATTGTTATCATGTGAGTCCCTAATCAATCACAAATTCTCAGTTCACCCCTTTTATAACTTGTCATCCTTATCCTTGAAGAGATTTCATCCCTATCTATTGATGAGTTGGAAATGTCTTAACACTCTTCAATCCATAAGGAAATCATGTCAATGTACTATATATTAATATATTGTAAAAGAAAATTTCAACCAACAATTTTCATAAAATATGCCTCTTCTTGTTTTATTAATTTTATACAAAAGTAATAAAATATGATTTTTGATAATACATTCCTTTTAAACAACTATATTTTGAATGTAAATTCTTCAAATAAGAGGTTTAGGTGTCATCTAAGATGAAATGGATGATGATGCTACTCCTTCATAGTAGTATTCATTGGGAGCTTCTCAATGCACATGTAAGCTTGGGTATATTCCTTGATAGTAGGTAGGTTAATTTTACCCTTGGACTTTTGGTTGTTGAAACCCCAAATTATAAATCTTAGGCCATTCAATAGCTATTGGGGTGGTGTTGATAATGCAACGAATCTAGGGTTAATTCAAATAAATCAATAAACCTAGAGTAAGGGAAATGCAATTTTACACATCAAAAAACACAAATTACAACATTATATAAAGGATTGCTAGAGTTCTATACATGAAAATATCATCAAAAAAGCACCATCAACCTTATAAATTCCACTCAATTTGTCTTAATGGTCGATTAGTAGACCCGTTAATATTGATGAATATGTGTAATGGATTGGAAAAACACCTAAGGTCGTGGAGAAGTGGGCATTAACCATAGGCCCTATGAAGTAGACATACCCTTCAATGTACTTGAAATTGAGACTAATAATGAATCTAGTTTCTTGCTTGGTAAAAACACATCATTACTCCAATTGCCTCTTTGAGCCAACATGTTGGATATTATTGTAGTGTTTGCGTGTGTGTAAAGTAAATGTGTGAAAGTGGGCGCATAATCGAATAAAAAACCCTACATGGGGTGCACTTATTATACTTCATTTCAATGTAGGTGACATGGGAAAGGTAGATTCAATTTTGTTTAAGGATTTTAATTGGAATCAAACATAGTTACTAACTTGTTGAGAACCCTAGAGAGAGATCGTATTTTTATGGGTTGTATTTAGTGGTTACTTTTACTCATTTGAAAAGGTGTTGTTACTTCAAAAATACATTTTTTAAGGGTTAAAATTATCACATCTTGTAACCATGACATTAACATCTTCATAATGTTGTCGACGAAACCTTAAAATCATCCATGTATCAAAAAGTGGTAAGAACAATATTGTTTTTATTTTTATTTTCAAGGTTACAATTGTAACTTCTTTGAAATATCTATTCTTGACAATTGGTACCACTATAACAAAAATAAACAAATCATCCCTCAAACAAAAAAGTGGTGTTCCAAGTAGCACTCCCACTTTTTCTAGGGATAAAATTGCAAGTTTTTAAATCGTGGCCTTGAAAACCAATACCCTTGGAACCAAAATCTTGAAACGAATACCTAAATTGAAAAGAAGTGTTATCAATAACACCCTCTTTTACTTATTTATTTATTTTAGACTAAAATTATAGCATTTTAGAAATCATGGTTTAAAATATTTATAATGTCGCAAACAAAATTGTAAAAAAATGAAATAATGAAAAATAAAATAAAAAAGAAAAAAAACACATAAAGTAAGGAAAAAAAATCATTTTTTGGTTAAACAAAAAAAAATAAAAATAAATAAACATTTTCCATTTAAAAAATAAAAACATACCATTAAAAATATATATATTTTAAAAAGGAAAAGAATAAAACATTTTAAAGCATAAAAAGAGAGAAAATTTATAACCTATTTATTAGAAAAAATAATAAAAACATTTTCTTTTTTGTAAGTCAATGTTCTATTCATTCATCAAACAAGAAGTACATAGATATCAAAATGCAAGTGGTCTCACCCTGACCAGGTTTATTGACCAATGCTATCACCATATTCCAAAAAAAGAGTAAGAGAGACAGATCAATAGTCCAAATCCTAACAAGCCAAAAGCACCAAAAGACAAACATAACCAAAAGGAAACTAGTGTCCATACTTAATCATTAGAATTAATTGACAATGGATTATCTGGCCCAGTCCCTGTAGGGGGAGGAGGGTGATATGAATAGTTGACATGTTTCTCAAAGTGATCCAAACATGTTTCCAGCTTCTTGACCTTTTTTTCTAGCAAGTTTTACCCCCGCCAAACCACTACAATCCTTTCTCTGACATGGCATTGAAAGTAATGCAATTGATTAAGTGTGGCGATGCCAGCCTCATGCTCCTTCCATGTTGATAACATCAAAGCTTTATTCAAATTATTCAAAATTACAAAGTACAACAAAGCTCTCCAAAGATTTCCAAAGCCATCAAGGAAAAACTACAAGCTCTAAGCTACAAAAGCTAAGACTAAAAAGCTCAAAAGCTACCAGCTACAAGCTCAAGAACATAAGAACTAAAAAGCTAACAAATGAAGGAGAGAGATCTCCTATTTATATAAAAAGATGCGAAGCCATCTCATTAATGAGAGTCCATGAATCTCTCCCTCTTCCTCTAGAGTCCTAATCAAAATAGGAATTGATAAGACACATGTCTTCTTAGAGTTTCAATAAAATTAGGAGATGTGACACATATCCTCATGATCCCATGATTCTCTCCACTCAAATTCGAATTTTGCCTTAGGGTGCCACATAAAGGTCTTCTAGAAGCCTCATTTTGACCTACACATGTCAATAATCTCAACCCATTTGTTAGCTATAAGCATATGCACATTATTTTCTAATTGTTAACCGCAAATTCACTTAAAAAGGCTTAGAATTAATAAAGTTTGGAAAAACATAAATGTAGCCTAATGATAATGAAAGTGGGATGAATGTAGTGACATGGTAGTGAAATGGAGGTGATATAATGGACATAATAGTGAAAGTGTAATGGAAATGAATGACAATTTCAAGATCCAACAGTAATATCTGTTATCAATCTTACCCAACCTATGTATCATAAGCCTCTCATAAAACTAGAATATGTCCAATGGGGGCTAGAACAAGGTTATAAATATGTGCATCTTGGATTACAATTTGGCATTAACCCTCTTATCAAACCTGTTTTGAATGTGTCCTTCTTAGCTTGTGTTATTGATTCATGCCATAATCAATTTATTGATGCCTTGCTAGGTGGTTTTGAGGCCCCTTTGCACAATGGTCTAGTTTGGTCATCCATCATCCCATGATACCAAGTTTTGTTAACCGATCCCCATATTAATGAACTACTACAAGCCTACATCCATTATTATGGTTTTAATATGATTGAGCAGTCTGATATTTCCCAGTTACATTCCACTATTTGTCTATGCTTTTTCTCTACAACTGTGTCAACACTCAATCCTCGGCTTACTCAGAGAGCCACAATAGGAGTGGTGGTTGGACATGGTAATGTCACTCCCATCACAATAGCTTTTCTGAATTAACAATCCCTAGCGAGTGGACTGGAAAATGCCATTCGTTGTCTCAAAAGTATTTTCTGACTCTAGAACCTAAAAGATTGTCTATTTCTGAGTCGGGTAGAGGACCAGTCATTAGACTAAGGAATGAAACTGCATTATCCAAAATCCATGTTAGAATTCACTCTCTCAAAAACCATGATACTTCAGACCCAATAGGCATCTAGCAAAACACAAGTATGAATCATCCTCTCAATGCAAATTTTGTATTGTCTCTAGAAGTCCAAGTTCTAATAACAAATTTCAAGGCTTTCATAGACCTCAGGCCATCTTGAAAGAGGAACATTTGAGCCAACATATAAAATGTCAGAAATGTCTACAGATTTCCTCTATGAGAGATATTAATTTCATGAGATACTCCCTAGAGAAAAAGAAGTGGAATATTTAGAAATCTTTTACTCCTAGAAAGGAGACTTGTTCCAGGAAGTTTTGTACAAAAATTGAAAGATGGGAATGTTGTAGCTGATCAGGATTTCCCACAATATATGAAAGTGATAGATGAGGAACCCCAAGATATTATAAGGATTCAAAACTATAACAATTATCAGCTAACATGTGTAGCAAAGAATCTAGATGACCTATCACAAGAAGTGTTGAAAGTACAGTCCCATGTGTCGGGACTCCATTCTAGTTTAGATGATTTGAGTCAAAAATCTTCTGAGAATTTCGATAAGTTAAAAGATGTAAATATGAAATTAGAGAAAATTATGAAAGTAGCAGTATATTTAAAGCCGAGTCTGGAGAAAGAAAATCCTGAGTTAGAAGATTCACTTACTGCAGCAAAATTTTATAGCTAAACGTTCCAGCTAGAAGAAAATAACCCTGAAAATAAAAATACTCCACTATTTCTCAAATAGTTCTTTGTACATAATCTATTAGGTCCCTATAATATTAGTGATCCCCCTATTACGATTGTCATTGTGTCCCTTATTGTTATGATTGTACCTCTATTTTCCCCATGTTGTTATTATTGTGCCCCATAGAATCCCTCTATTGTTATTTTTGTGCCTTTATATTATTATTGTTAGGTCGGCTTGGTTATATTGTTACCTCGTAGACTTCTATATATAGAAAGGAGGTTTTGTCATTTGAATCATCTAAGAATTTCTCATTTGTGTAATGTAAAGTAGGTTGCCCCCTCGAAAATGCTTATTTCTAAGGCGTTCATCTATCTTTTCTACCTTTTGTGAGTTGGTTTCATAACATTTGGTATCAAAGATTTGGATTCTAGGGTTCGCTCCTCCAAACAGGTCATGATGGCCTTTTTTCTATAACATTTTTGCTACAAAGTTTCAGATTCTAAAAAAAAAAAACCATTTAATAAAAAATCGGTTTGAGCATCGCGTCCGAATTTCAGATCTTTTCGTGTTATATTTTCGGAGATATGATCTGATGAAGTTATGGTTTTTGTAAGCTCCAAAATTTTCTCTAAAATAGGTCATCGTGGAATTTCCGCTATAACTCTTTTGCTGCAAAGTTTCAGAAGATAAAAGAAAACCCATTTGAGATGAGATCGGTATAAACCTCGGCTTTGAATTTCAAATCTTGTCTCGCTATATTTTTGGAGATATAATCTGAGGCAGTTAGGGTTTTTGCAGACCCCTGAATTATATTTCAAATAGGTCACCTTGGAAAAATCGTCATAACTTTCGCTCTGAGCATCATATTAAATTTTCGTAAGAAGTTATAGAAAGAGGAAAGACTTTAGTTTCCTATGTATATTTTCTAGATCTAAAGGTCGAAACAGTGACACGTGTCACTCCATACAAGTTCGCTCTTCTAAAAAGGTATATAATCAGGTCATCTTGGGAGATTGTGCATTACTCTTTCTTGGAGAATCCAATTTTGATCAGACTAGTGGCATTGGAAATAGGACGCAAAGGGCTATTGTAGGTCACAATTTCAGAACTGGGAGATCCAAAATTATAGAGGTACATCAGATTCAATATCGAGATCCTACAAGTGAAAAAAGGTGTGTATTTTTTAAATTATTGCATAAGCATGGTTTGAAAAATTAGTTTGAAGGAATTCAAAGGGCACAGTGAAGAATTATTAACGGTAATTGATGCCCCAAAGAAAGAAAATGGAAACACCTAGTAAGAAACCTTAAATCTCTAGCATGACTCATGAAGAAGAGGAAGAAATGCAACATGATATATCAATATTACAAAACCAAGTGCAACAAATTTCACTCGCACAAAAGGTAACATAAAATAAGATGGATGGTTTAAAGAAAGACATAGAAGCTAAGATGGATAGTTTAAAGAAAGGTGTAGAAGTTAAGATGAATGACTTGGAAGCTAAGATGGATGGCGTGGAAGCTAAGATGGATGGCATGGATGCTAATATGTATGGCATGGACGATAAGATGGAAGAATTGAAGATAAATTTGAATAAGTTGCTACAAGAAATGGTCACTAATGGTGAAAGAGTAGTAAAGGAAACTCATGATGTGTTAATCATGATTTCATAGACTCTAATTTTTGATTGAAGACCCACCATGTTCCAGAAATCGATACGAGGAAGTTTGATGGCAAGGATCTCGGAACATGGATACTGCAGATAGAGCAATTTTTCGATATCCATAATGTGCAAAACACACAAAAGGTACGTATTGCAACTTTATATTTGGAACCAAATCAGTTTGTATGGTATCGATGGCTTTGCTCTCATAAACAAATTGTCACTTAGGCAATTTTTACAGAAGAAATGATAGCACATTATGAGGATACAAAAAGCAACACATTTTTTAGCCATTTGATAAATCTCAAACAAAAGGGTTCAATGATGGAGCACATTGAGGACTTCCAAAAAATTGAACATAAGGGTAAAAGATATTCCAGAGGAGCATATGATTGATGTGTTCATAGGGACTTCAAAGGATAATATCCAACATGAGATTCACCTTTGGGAACCTAATTCATTGGAGAAGGCATTCAGGTTAGCAAAAAAAAATGGAAAGCAAAATTATGGCAACCAGGAAGCCTACCACTCACAACTATAAAGATGGAAGTGTTTTTGCCCCTAGCCTTCCACAATCTACAAGGTTGACACCACAACAATTGGAAGAAAAAAGAGAAAAAGAGATTTGATACAGTTGTGATAGCAAATACACTAAAGGTCATAAGTGTGCTGAGAAGAAATTATTCTACATAGATTGTGAAGAGGAGGAAGAAAAGGAATAAGAAATGTCAAAAGAAGAGGATATACTCTAGGAACAAACCCTATATAAATAAGAAATGAATCCAACCATATCTTGTAATGCATTCGCTGGAATTACCACTCCTCAAACTATCAAGATAGAAGGACATATCAAGAATAAAAACGTAATAGTGTTGATTGATTCATGAAGTACCCATAATTTTATTCATTGTAAGATAGCAAAGGAATTGAATTGCTTCCTATATCCAGCACTAGAGTGTCAAGTGATGGTTGCAAGTGGAGGAACCATAAATTTCTCTCGAAAGTGCCATAATATCAGGTTATCCATGGGAGAATATGTATTTAATATCCCAATGCTTTCCATTCCAATGGGTGGTGTTGATGTTGTACTAGGAGTCCAATGGCTACAATCCTTGGGTACAATAGCTTTTAATTTTCAAGAACTTTTCATGAAATTTTTTGTGGAAGGAAAGGAAGTCGAATTAAGGGGTATTGAAAGAAAATCGAGAAAGATAATCATCTCTAACAGTATGACAAAGCTTCTAAAGAATGAACAATGAGGTGTAATTGCACAATTATGTTCGCTAGAGGTTCCCATGTCAAAATCATCTATTTCTCTAGATCTCCAAAAAGTCTTGGACAATCATTAAAAGGTATTTGAGACTCCCAAAGGTCTCCCACCTGTTCATGATCATGATCATGCTATTCATTTGATTCCAGGAAATGTTCCTCCAAACATCAGGCCGTACAAATATCCCTATGCCCAAAAGAGTGAAATTGAATGTATGGTTGCAGAAATGCTAGAGGCTAGTATAATTCAACCTAGTCAAAGTTCTTTCTTTGCTCTAGTAGTATTAGTTCACAAGAAGGATGGATCATGGCAGATGTGTCCAGATTATAGGGAGCTCAACAAGCTCACTAATAATGATAAAATTCCCATTTCTGTCATTGATGAATTATTGGATGAATTGCATAGATCAATTTACTTCACCAAGTTGGATCTTCATTCAGGATATAATCAAATCAGAATGAAGACTAAAGACATTCCAAAAACAACATTTATAACTCATGAGGTTCATTATGAATTTTTGGTCATGCCTTTTGGCCTTACTAATGCACCTTCTACATTTCAAGGTTTGATGAATTCCATTT
>APFE031450729.1:219394-266305 GCA_000404065.3 Pinus taeda
AGATAGTAAACAAATGCTTGGAAGGATATCTTCATTGCTTTGTATCTGATAAATAGACACAATGGGTCAAATGGTTGCCTTTGGCTGAATGGTGGTATAACACTTCCTTCCATACTGGAAAAAAAATGACCCCATTTATGGCACTTTATGGATATCATCCACCATCCATCACATCATATTTAAGATAAAATTCTAACGTTCAAGCAATGGAAGATCACATAGAGCATCAGCAACAAGTTCTCCAACTCTTAAAGGATAAGTTCACCTTGTCACAGAATAGAATTAAATAGCATGCCGATCAACATCGCAGTGAAAGAAGTTTTGATGTAGGTGATTGGGTATTCCTACAACTACAACCATATAAACAAATGTCCCTCAAGCGAGCTAAGAAGGACAACAAATTATCACCAAAGTATTATGGTCTGTACAAGGTGTTGCAAAATATAGGTACTATGGCATACAAATTGGAGCTTCCTGCAGCTTCTTGAGTGCACCCAGTTTTCCATGTTTCATGCTTAAAGAAGGTTATAGGTGACAAGCTTCTGTTTCAAACAATATTACCAGAACTTGATGAGGAAGGAAAAATCATATTGGAACCTGAAGTAGTCAAAGAAACAAGAATTCGACAGCTATGAAATAGATCAATTTCAGAGTATCTCATCAAGTGGAAGAACTTACCTATTGAAGATTCTACATGGGAGGATGAGAATTTTACACAAAAGCATCCATAACTACTCAAGCATTGAGGACAACACTTTTTTGAAGGAGAGGGGCATGTTAGGTCCCTATAATATTAGTCATCCCCCCATTACTATTGTCGTTGTATCCCTTATTGTTATTATTATGCCCCTATTGTCCCCATATTGCTATTATTGTGCCCCATAGAATCTCTCTATTGTTATTTTTGTGCCTTTATATTATTATTGTTAGGTTGGCTTGGTTATATTGTGACCCCATAGACTCCTATATATATAAAGGAGGTTTTGTCATTTTAATCATCTAAGAATTGTTCATTTGTGTAATGTAAAGGAGGTTGCCCCCTCGAAGAGGCTTATTTGTAAGGAATTAGTCTATCTTTTTGTGACTTGGTTTCATAACATAATACCAAAAAAATTCAATTTGAAAATGTTATTTCATTTTCTAGAGAAAAATTGGCTCTAGTTCAATAAAAAAATCCCAATCTTTAATAGGCCACCATAGAACAAAGAAAAAATAAATATGGTAAAAGAAGAGGGAGAAGGATCCAACAAAATACTTAGAAGTGCATATGGCGATAGACCAAACCAACCTTTTGAATCTGCATGGGAAAAGTGGTGTAATTCCAAGTATGGTTCTCCTGGAAAAACTCGATATGATCCTTCAAACACTAATGAGTTCCCTACTCTTAGTTGAGCTAACATAGATAAAGCTCCAATGACAAATCTGAACTGCAAATCTAAAAATGAAATCCTCATGGCAATCCATACTTGGAGTGCATAGGAAAGCACTCAAAATTCCATTCACAGAAACAGGATCTCATAATTAGAATATGCTTTAAGGATAACTTGGGGTTTCCAAGGTAACTTAGAATTATGGTGGTCTAGAATGCATGAATCTGACAAGCTCAATATTATGAATAGTGATAAGTCAGATGCTAAACTTTTCAAGGCAGTTCTCCACGAGTTTTATGGAGAAATTAAGGTTAATGGCCATCATTATACAAATATGTTCATGAGCCAAATACTTTGTGATATAAAATAATTTCCTGAGTTCTTCTGCACAATGAAATATCTTCTTTATAAGGCAAGAGACCCATAGAACATAGCTTCTTTAAGAAAATATTTGTCTGCAATGCCGGTTAGAATCCCGCACCTCATTAGGGATAGATTTTAAAGCTGAAAATATAGATATTGAAAATCGTTCTCGTGCAGTTCTCCATGAACAAATTTTAGTTACTCTGCAAAAAGAATTCCTCTAAAAGAAGATAGCCAAATCAGTGAAGAAACAACTCGGTTTCAATGCAAGTGTTTCTGATATCGATGTTGAAAGCTATCATTTTGGTTGCAAAAGCAAAAAGAAGAACACTAGCAAAGGATAATGTGGAAGTGATTGCCAAAGTCAAAAATGCACGAAGAAAACCCAATGTAGAAGGTTCTACCCTAGGAGACGAAGGTTTCAGAGACCAAGAAAAGGATATTTCAAGAGAAGGAAAGAAGGTGCCCAAAGAGCACAATCAGGAGCTTATTTCATTTGTAAGAAGTCGGGCCATTGGGCAAGCAAATATCCATTAAAGGGTAAATCTTGTTTCCAAAATAAATTGTTTAACATTTTTTCTAATATTTATGATCTGACTGAATGGGAGCAAGTAGATCAGCCCCCACAAAATGAATATTATTTTTCAACAGATTTAGGTAAGTTAAACCCTCCATCTCCACATGTTGAAGACTCATATTTCTCCAAATACACCTCAAATCTTGACTTCATTTCCGATGTCAAGATGTTTCATTTGGAAAATACCACAAACCTCCTCTCTGAAATTGAATCTATACAATCTTGTATTTCTTCCCTCACACCAGGAGATTTTGTCATCTAACACCATCTCACAAAACGTCTCTCAACCCTCCAGCGTCAACTTGCCAAAATCACGTAGCCAAGCATGGTGAATCTTGGCTCCTAATATCCAAGTGACACACCTACCACATCTGCATAGACTTCCATTACACCCTCATCCAACATTCCACCAAAGGAGCAGTTTCCCTGTAAATCTACTATAAGCAGAGAATAAGTAAGCTTTCTTCATCAGAGAAAATCCTATGGGTTTATGAAATCCACTCCCATCATTGAAAATCTCTCAAACAAAGAAGAAGAACCAAACCATGTTGGTAAATTGCAAGGAGAAATATTGCATCTAGAAACCACCATTGAAGAAAAAAGGGGTATGGTTAAATAAATTCTAACCAGTATGGGAGTTGACGAAAAGGAATCGGCCGAAAAACAGAAACAGCTTGCAGAACTAAAATATTCAATATGATAGAATAATTTGAAGATGTAATCAAAGAAGAAAAAGATTATAACCGGGAGAAGAAAGCATTACAATGCATACTAGAAGATCACCAACCATAATCAAGTACATCTATTCTCCAGATGAAGGGATTTGAAGATAGGATTGTTATTACAGTAGATGTCAAAGTCAGTGGTTATAAACAATATTCTCTTGATGCACAACTAGGCACAGGAGCTATGAATTCTTGTGAAAAACTTATTTCCATATTTCCATAGTTATGGCTCTTGATTTCCTAATTATTCTTAATGGAATTCCTACTTTTGTAAATTTGTATAGTTTTGATACAAGTAGTGATATTTTGTTGGGACAATATTTTGTAAGGAGACATATTCCTCTTGTTGTAGAAGAAAACCATATTTTCCTCAACTTCCAAGGAAGAACTTTAAAAATTCAAGCAATTCCAGATATGTCACTAGAATTGTAGATTCTATCCTAGATATAGTTGAATGTTCTCTTAACAAGCTAGAAAATATCAACAAAGTAATCATAAATGTTGATATCCAAGGGCCAGAATACATCAGAGAAATAAAAGAGAAAATTGAAGCAGAATGTATAACAGATGCACCCAATGCATTTTTGCAAAGGGAGCAATACTTTTTAGATCTTCCCTACAAAGAAAATTACTCTAGAACACGTCAAAAATCATCAACAAACTAGACGTCCCCCCAGAGCTCAAACTCTGTAAAAAAGAGATTGTTGAACTATTAGGAAAAAATTTGATCGAACCAAGCAGAAGCCCATAGGATTGCCCAACATTTTATGTCAACAATCATTCAGAAAAAAATAGAGGTAAACCTCAGATGGTGATTAATTATAGAGAATTAAATGATGCTTTGTTGCATATCAGGTATCCTCTACCATCTAAAGAGTCTTTATTTCAAAAAATTAGTAATAATAATGTGTTTAGATAATTTGACCTTAAGAGTGGATTCTGACATATAGGGATCAAACCATATGATAGACACAAGATTGGTTTTGTGGTAGCACATGGGCAGTTCCAATGTCGAGTAATGCCCTTAGGATTGAAGAATGCGCCCTCTGAATTCCAAAAAAGAATGGAAGATATTTTTGGAGATTTGAAGTTTGTTATTGTTTATATTGATGACTTACTAATATGTTGTTTTGACTTAAAAGAACATAAAAAGGACTTGGAGATAGTTCATCACAAGATTTTTAAGCATGGGTTAGTCCTTAGCAAACCTAAGATTGAGTTTGACAAAACTAGAATTGAATACTTAGGACTAATCAAATTGCAAGGCAAATTTGAATTACAAGAACATGTGATGAAAGCTTTAATAGAATTTCAAAATTCCATTCATGATCGCGGAAAATTGCAGAGGTTATTGGGAAGCCTTAATTATATTATGCAATATTATGAAAATCAAGCTAAGGATGTCATGGTCCTACAAAAGAGGCTCAAAGGAATATAATGGACCCCATCTATGACGACTGCAGTTCAAATTATTAAACAAAAGGTACAAAATCTACGAAGTCTGGTTCTTCCAAGATATGAATTTCCCTATATTTTTAGAAACAGATGCATCTAATGAAGTATGGGTAGGAGCCTTGATGCAAAAGCATGCATAAAGGGAAGAATTTTTCTCATATGCATCAAGTTGTTTTAATGACACTTAACTCAGGTATCCATCTTCTCATAAAGAAATCCTTGTCGTAAAAAATGGAATCAAAAGATTAAGGTTGTTCCTGAAGCCAGTAAGATTTATTATAATAACAAACCTAAAACATATGGTTGGAATTCTTAGAAACAAAAGATTGTTAGAACAAGGAAACAATAGGATACTAAGATGGAGCCTATGGTTGTATGGATTCGACTTTGAAATTGAATATAAAAAGGGAAAATATAAATTTTTAGCATATTTTCTTACAAGATAAGCAGCTCCAAAAGAAATCAAGGTGTTCATTTTTTCATCAGCTTCAACTTCATCAACACCTCCCCCTACTCCAAAGGGTTTTTAGTGGGTTTTAATATGTAAATATTATCATATGTCATTTTCTTTTCAACGCCTCATAGATAGGGTCAAGGAGAATCTTGCATATGAATACATTCTTGAAAAATAGGTTAATAGTAGCCATAGCAATGTAATTAATATTATGTATTTTATAGAGTCACCCAAAATGTTTCAAGGGGCCATTAGATTTGCACCTTTTGCAGGAAAAAGATATATTTGTTTGTATGAGCCATGGTTGAGCTATGTAGACTATTGTAATATCATGATGTACACTAAATATGCCAAGAAAGTTTGGTTTATGTTCAAATGTAGTTCTATGTGTAACCCCTACAATAATTGGTCTCCCTGGTTCAAAATATTGCTACATGATTGGTGCCCGAGGGAAGGAATATTCTAGACCATCAAAAAACATGAATTTATCGATTATCTTCGAGAAGATATCAGTTTGAGGCATGGTTTTACTTCCAGATAGAACATTTGTTCAACACACTTAAATTACATACTATTCAGCCACTAGAGAAACCCATCTACAAGGATATATCTCAATTCTTTGGATCGATTTGTAATCCTGTAGATGAGAGGGTACCTAGTATGTATGGATCTCCCTTTTTTCCATGCTATAATATCATGCCACCTCATGTAGAATCCCATTTGTCACTAATTCTGAAACATCTATATTATTCAACTGAATGTGATAATTATGGATATCCAAGCAACCGATAGAATCTTTGCAAGAAAGCATGGTGGGTTTTATTTCATGTCTAGTCACTTGACAATGAGTGTGACTAGTATTGTGGGATTCCAATAAAATATCCAATGTGTAAATCTTAGGAGATATTTTTAGGAAAGTTTAAATGATTAAGTGGAGGGGTCTGTCCTCCAAAGTAAAATTTTAGGTTAACTTTCCAGACGAATATCTAAAACTCGAAGCACTTCTCCAACTTTTGGTGGGACTTGACCCACATTTCAGAGAATTTATGGAAAATGTTAGATTTGAGATCTATAGTTTGTACACTTTATGTATACAAGTCAGATTTCCACAAGATGCTTGAAGCTCTCTTGAAATCATGTAAATAAGGAAAATGTATCGCCATTTAGGCATTCAAATTTTTGTTTCTGAGCTCTCTCTCGCTCTAAATATTTGTGTCATTATGTCCTAGGTTGAGTTCGACAAGCCTGCACATGTGAACTTTGATGCATATGTGAACCTAAAGTGATGGGAATCCCAGGAAGTATTGAATTTGAGACTTTTTTAAGGTCGATCTGCACCTCTATGATCGAAGTCTGTAAAATATGGTATCAAAGCCAAAAAATTGTGTGAAGATCGCATTGTAATAAGTAGAGTTTGTAACGAGCCAAGAAGCCTTTAGCCTCTAAACAGAGTTAGCTTTGGCTTTCCCATTTTCAGTCTAGTTGATAAATGCTCTTACAGTCAATCTTTGTATTTATAATGTATCTGATGTAATATTTTATATCTACCAATAAAATTTGTGCCTTGTCATTTTGTGAATTGTCTTTATTATTTGAGTAAGAATTATGAACCATATTAACTATCAGTATAGCAAGCGAATGTGATTAGTAGTGTGAAGACGTTATACAAAATCTTATTGTAGCAAATATTTCTAGGATCATGTTTCTAGAGAATTGAAGCCAAAGGAAGGCGTTGCAACTCTAAGGGAGTCCCATTTCGTAGGTGCATAGTATTTTACCTTCACATATTTATTTTCCTTACCTACTTACGCAAGTAGTGAATTGCAGTAAGAAATGTCCTCAAGTAGTTTTGATTTCTTTGCTGATTTGAAAGCTTCAAAGAAAACCAATTGGATTGGAAGGACACTAAAAAAATCACAATCTGAGCCCTTGTATGATATTAGGGTATTAGTTTAGGAATTTACCCCCATTCCTAATTGGTAGCTTCCGCATATATCTCCTAAAAAGATTTATGGCCTTCCAATATTTAAGTTTTGTGCAGCCAATCTCATTAGATATGCCTCTATAAATGTACCTATCAATCTTACCCAACCTATGTATCAAATACCTCTCATAAAAACAAAAGACGTCCAATGGGGACTAGAACAAGGTTATAAGTGGGTGAATATTGGGCTAATACAATTTGGCATTAACCCTCTTGTCATACCTGGTTTGAATGTGCCTTGCTTATATTATGTTATTGATTCATGCCATAATCAATTCACTGATGCCCTGCTAGGTGGTTTTGAGGCCCCTTTTCACAATGGTCCAGTTGGTCATCCATCATCCCACGATACCAAGTTTCATTAATCGATCCCCATATTAATTAACTACTTCAAGATTACATCCATTCTTTTGGCTTTAATATAACTGAGCAGACTAATATTTCATAGTTACATTCCATTGTTTTTTTACGATTTGTCTCTACAACACTATCAACACTCAATCCTCAGCTCACTCAAAGAGCCACAACAGAAGGGTTGGTGGTTGGACCTGGTAATGTCACTCCTATCACAATAGTGTTTTCTCAATTAACAATACCTAACAAGTGGACCGCAGAATACCATCCATTGTCTCAAAAGTATTTTCCGACTCCATAACTTAAAAGATTGTTTATTTATAAGTCGAGTAGAGGACAAGTCATTAGACTAAGGAATGAAACCACATTATCCAAAATCCCTGTTAGAAGTCACTCTATAAGAAACAATGATACTTCACACCTTAGTAGGCATCTAGGAAAACACAATTATGAATCATCCTCTCAATGCAAATTTTGTATTGCCTCTAGAAGTCCAAGTTCTAATAAAAAATTTCAAGGCTTTCACAAACCTCAGTCCATATTGAAAGAGGAACATTAGGGCCAACATGTAGAATGTCAGGAATGTCTATAGATTTCCTCTTCGAGAGATATTAAGTTCATGAGATACACAATGCCTAGAGAAAAGGCAGGGGAAGATTTAGAAAAACTTCTACTCCCAGAAAGGAGATTTTCTCCTTGCAATTTTGTACAAAATTGCAAAGATGGGAATGTTGTAGCTGATGTGGATTTCCTACAATATAAGAAAGTGATAGATGAGAAGACCCAAGAGATTATAAGGCTTCAGAACTAGAACAATTATCAGCTAACATGTGTAGCATAGAATCTAGATGACCTATCACAAAACTTGCTAAAAGTATAGTCCCATGTGTGAGTACTCCATTCTAGTTTATATGATTTGAGTAAAAAAGCTTCTGGGAATTTTGATAAGTTAAAATATGTAAATATGAAGTTAGAGAAAATTATGGAAGTAGCAGTAGATTTAAAGTTGAGTTTTGAGAAAGAAAATTCCGAGTTAGAAGAAGCACTTACTACAGTAGAAGTTTATAGCCAGACATTCCAGCTAAAAGAAAAGAACCCTAAAAAGAAAAATACTCCATTATTTCACAAACAATTCTTTGTACATAATCCCATAATGTTTCAATTCGAAAATGTTATTTCATTTGCTAGAGAAAAAGTGGCTCTAATACAATCACAAGTCCTAGTCTTTAATATGCCACCAAAAAGCAAATCAAAAATAAAAATGGTAAAAGAAGAGGAAGAAGGATCCAACTAAAGACCCAGAAGCGCAAATGGTGATGGACCAAACCAATCTTTTAAATCTACATGGGAAAAGTGGCGTATTTCCAAGTATGGTTCTTCTCGAAAAACTCCATATGATCCTTCAAACATTGATGAGTTCCCTACTCTCAGTCAATTTAACATAGATCAAGCTCCAATGACAAATTTGAACTACAAATCTAAAAATGAAATCCTCATGGCAATCCATACTTGGAGTGAATGGGCAAGCACTCAAATGTCCATTCATAGAAACAAGGTCTCATGGTAAGAATTAGCTTTAAGGATAACTTGGGGTTTCCAAGGTAACTTAGAATTATGGTGGTCTAGAATGCATGAATCTAACAAGCTAAATATTATGAATAGTGATAAGCCAGTCATTGAACTTGTCAAGGCAGTTCTCCATGAGTTTTATGTAGAAAGTGAGGTTGATAGCCATCATTATGAATATATGTTCATGAGCCAAAGACATTGTGATATAAAAGAACTTCTTGAGTTCGTCTGCACAATGTAGGATCTTCTTTATAAGGCAAGAGACCCACAGAATACAAATTATTTGAGAAAATAACTATAATTCTTGGCAGAATCCCGACCTTGTCAGGGCTAGATTTGAAGCTGGAAATATAGATATTTAAAATCTTTCTCTTACCGGTCTCCATGAACAAATTGTATTTACTTTGCAGAAAGAATGCCTCTGAAAGAAGACAACCAAATCAATGAAGAAACAACTCGGTTTCAATGCAAGTGTTTGTGATATATATGTTGAAACCTATGATTTTGGTTACAAAATCAAAAAGAATAACGCTAGCAAAGGACAATGTGGAAGTGATTGCCAATGTTGAAAATGCATGAAGAAAAGCCAGCCCAAAAGGTTTTACCCTAGGAGAAAAAGGTTTTAGAGACCAAGAAAAGGATATTTCAAGAGAAGGAAAGAAGGTGCCTAAAGAGCATAATCAAGAACTTGTTTTATTTATATGAAAGTTGGGCCATGGGGAAACAAAAAGGTCATTTGAAGGGTTAAACTTGTTTCCAAAAGAAATTGTTTGACAATTTTTCTAATATTTATGATCCAACTGAATGGGAGAAAGTAGATTAGCCCCCACAAAATGAATAATATTTTTCAGTCACATATTCAGATGAGTCAAACCCTCCATCTCCACATGTTTAAGACTCAACTTTCTCTGAATCCACCTTAGATCTTGACTTCATTTCCGATGTCAAGATGTTTCATTTGGAAATTCCCGCAGACCTCCGCTCTGAAATTGCATCTATACAATCTCGTATTTCTTCCTTCACACCAGGAGATTTCACCATCTAACACCGTCTCGCAGAATGTCTCTCAACCCTCCAACATCAACTTGCCAAAATCACGCAGGCAAGAGTGGTGAATCTTGGCGCTTACTATCCAAGTGACACACCTACCACATCTACACAGATTTCCATTACACCCTCATCTAACATTCCACCAAAGAAGTAGTTTCCATGCATATCTACTGTCAGAAGAGAAGAAGTAAGCTTTCTTCATCAAAGAAAATACTATGGTTTTAAGAAAGCCACTCCCATCATTGAGAATCTCTCATATGAAGAAGAAGAACGAGACCAGGCTAGTAAACTACAAGGAGAAATATTACATCTAGAAACCACCATTGAAGAAAAAAGAGGTTTGGTTAAATAAATTCTAACCAGTATGAGAGTTGACCAAAAGGAATTAGTCGAAAAACAGAAACATCTTGTAGAACTAAAAAATTCAATGATTAGAGAACAATTTGAAGATGTGATCAAAGAAGAAGAAGATCATAACCGAGAGAATCAAGCATTACAATGCATACCAAAATATCACTGGCCAGAACCAAGTACATCTATTCTCCAGATGAAGGGATTTGAAGATAGGATTGTTGTTAGAGTAGATGTCAAAGTCAGTGGTAACAAACAATATTCTCTGGATGCACAACTAGACACGGGAGCCATGAATTCTTGTGCAAAACATAGTGTCATTCATGGATATTATTGAAAACCCACAAACTTGCATTTCAACGTTGTAAATAAGACATTAATGACTATCAGAGCTATGGCTCCTAATTTCCTGATTATTCTTAATAGAATTCATACTTCTGTAAATTTGTACAGTTTTGGTACAGGTAGTGATATTTTGTTGGGACAATATTTTGTAAGGAAACATATTCCTTTTGTTGTAGAAGCAAACCATATTTGCCTCAACATCCAAGGAAGAACTGTAAACATTTCAAGCAAGTCCGTCTATGTAAATAGAATTGTAGATCCTATCCCAGATATAGTTGAATGTTCTCTTGACAAGCTAACAAAGTTCAACAAATTAATCAGAAATGTTGATATCTAAGGGCCAAAATACATCGAAGAAATAAAAGAGAAAATTGAAGCAGAATGTACAACAGATGCACTCAATGCATTTTTACAAAGGGAGCAATACTTTTTGGATCTTCCCTACAAAGAAAATTATGTTGGACACCTCAAAAATCATCAACAAACCAGATGTCCCAACTAGAGCTCAAACTCTGTAAAAAAGAGATTGTTGAACTATTAGGAAGAAATTTGATCGAACCAAGCAAAAACCCTTGGGCTTGCCCAACATTTTATGTCAACAAGCATTTAGAAAAAAAGAGAGGTAAACCTTGGATGGTGATTAACTATAGAGAATTAAATGATGATTTGTTGCCTATCAAGTATCCCCTACCATCTAAAGAAGCTTTATTTCAAAAAATCCGTAATAATAATGTGTTTAGATAATTTGATCTTAAGAGTGGATTCTGGCATATAGGGATCAAACCATATGATAGATACAAGACTGGTTTTGTGGTACCACACGGGCAGTTCCAATGTCGAGTAATGCCCTTTGGGTTGAAGAATGCGCCCTCTGAATTCCAAAAAAGAATGGAAGATTTTTTTGGAGATTTGAAATTTGTTATTGTTTATATTGATGACTTACTAATATATTCTCTTGATTTAAAAGAACAAAGAAATCACTTGGAGACAGTTTACCACAGGATTTTTAAGCATGGGTTAGTCCTCAGCAAGCCTAAGCTTGAGTTTGCAAAAACTAGAATTTAATATTTAGGACTAATCCTATTCCAAGGAAAATTTGATTTGCAAGAATATGTGTTGAAAGCTTTAATAGGATTTCCAGATGCCATTCATGACCGCAAACAATTGCAGAGGTTCTTTGGAAGCCTCAATTACATTAGGCAATTTTATGAAAACCATGCTAAAGATGAAAACCATGGACCCCATCTATGATGACTGCAGTTCAAATTTTTAAACAAAAGGTCCAAAATCTACCAAGTATGGTTCTTCCAAGACATGAATTCCCTATATTTTAGAAACAGATGCATCCAATGAAGTATGGCCAGGAGTTTTGATGCAAAAGAATACACAAAGGGAAGAAGTTTGCTCATATGCATCAGGATGTTTTAATAACATTGAACTCAGGTATCCATCTTCTCATAAAGAAATCCTTGCTGTCACAAAATGGAATCAAAAGGTTCAGGTTGTTCCTGAAGCCAATAGGATTCATTGTAAGAACATACCTCAAACACATGGTTGGAATGCTTGAAAACAAAATATTGTTAGAACAAGGCAAAAATAGGATACTAAGATGGAGCCTATGGTTGGACAAATTTGACTTTGAATTTGAATATAAAAAGGGAAAAGATAATTGTCTAGCAGATTTTCTTACAAGAGAAGTAGCTCCAAAAGAAATCAAGATGTTCAGTTGTTCATCATCTTCAGCTTCATCCACACCTCCCCCTACTCCAGAGGGTTTTAAGTGGATTTTAATATGTAAATATTGTCATATGTCATTTTGTTTTCAATGTCTCATAAGTAGGGTCAAGGAGAGTGTTGCTTATGAATACATTCTAGAAAAATGGGTTAATAGTAGCCATAGTAATGTAAGTAATATTATGTATTTTATAGAGTCACCCAAATGTTTCAAGGGGCCATTAGATTTGCACATTTTGTAGGACAAACATATATTTTTCTGTATGAGCCATGGTTGAGCTATGCAGACTATTGTAATATCATGATGTACACCAAATATGCCAAGAAAGTTGGGCTGATGTTTGAATGTAGTTCTACGTGCAACCCCTGCAATCACTAATCGCCTTCAAAATACTACTACATGATTGGTGCCCAAGGGAAGGAATATTCTGGACCATCAGAAAACATGAATTTAATTATCTTTGAGAATATGTCAGTTTGAGGCATGGTTTTGCTTCCAAATAGAACATTTGTTCAGCACACTTAAAGTACATATTATTCAGCCACCAGAGAAACCAATATCTCAATTCTTTGGATTGATTTGTAATCCTGTAGATGAGAGGGTACCTAGTATGTATGGATCTCCTTTCTATCCATGCTATAGTATCATGCCACCTCATGCAGAAGCCCATTTGTCACCAAGCCTGCAACATTTATATTACTCAAGTGACAATGATAATTATGGATATCCAAGCGAGTGACAAAATCTTTGTAAGGAAGCAAGGTGGGTTGTATTTCATGTCAAGTCACCTAACAGTGAGTGTGACTGTTACTGTGGGATTCCAATAAAATCTCCACTATGTCAATACTAGGAGATATTTTCAGGACAATTTAAATGACTAAGGGGAGGGGTTTGTCCTCTAAAGTAAAATATTAGGTTAACTTTCCGGACGAATATCTGAAACTCAGAGCACTTCTCCGACTTTTGGTGGGATTTGATGCACATTTTGGAGAATCTACGGAAAAGTGTAGATTTGAGATCTATAGTTTGTACACTTTATGTAGACAAGTAATATTTCAAGAAGGTGCTTGAAGTTATCTCGAAATCCTATAAATAAGGAAAATGTATCGTCATTTAGGCATTTGAGTCTTTGTTTTTGAGCTCTCAATCTCTCTCTAAAGCTGTGTCATTATGTCTTAGGTCGAGTTCAACAAGCCTGTGCATGTGCGCTTTGATGCATATGTGAACCTAAAATGGCTGGACTCCTAGGAAGTATTGAGCTTGAGACTTTGTTAAGGTCGATTCGGGCCTCTGTGATCGAAATCTAACCATATATATAATATATATATAAAGTCTAACTTATAGACGAAATAGTCTTTTTCACCATAAACCTACAATACAATTTCAAGAAAGATTGTGATTTTTTGTTTAAAAATACATTTTAGAATACATAAATAGATTCAACACCATGAAAAACCCTTGGGGCACTTGAATTCTACAGATTAAACAACTTAAACTCAATTTTGTTTAAATCTCTGTCAGGTTTTGCTTAAAATTAACTAGAAAAAATACTTTGAAATAGGTCATCTCATCTATAAGTTAGACTACACACACACATATGGGGACTTCCTCAACACATAGTCTAATTAATAGAAGAAATGACATTTTTCTTAACATTTTTCCTGGTCAATTTTGTTTTAAATCTGGTACAGATTTTTAAAAATTATAATTTTAAGTTGTTTAATTAGCCAAGATAGAGTTTCTTAGGGGTTTTTAAGGGTGTTGAGTCCATTTATACATTCAAAGGTGTATTTTAAACAAGAAGAAATCTCAATCTTGCTAGAAATTGTATTTTTCGACTCCAACCAAAATTCATTTGTCTATTAGTTAGAGTGCACCTCAACGTCATGTCATGTTGAGTGGAAGGAATTACACTTTTCCTTTATAGTCTTAAAATGCTTTTGCTATAAGAATTTTTTTTATTTTGTGGATATAAAGGGACAAAGATAAAGTTCATATTAAAATATTTTACTAAGTGAATATTGAACTATTTTGTTTACCAGAAATATTGATTTTTTTTTTTGTTATTGATATTTTTTTAATGTCGCATGTCAAAGCAATATGAACTATTAAAAGAACTGCACATCTCTTTATATAAAAAGGTATACTATTTATTAATGTAAATCCATTTAGCTCTTGATTTAATATGAATACAGAAAGATTAATTTTTTAGGTGTAAATTTTCTCTCAAATTTTTTTCCAATAAAAAAAATGGAAACAAAAACACCTTATGAACTATTGCACATATTTTTATATAAAAAAATATATTAATTATTAATGTAAATCCATTTAGCACTTAAATCATATGAATATAGAAAGATCAAATTTTTTTACATGTAAATTTTCTCTCAAGTTTTTTTCCATTTAAAAAAGGAAACAAAAACACATAAAAAGAACTTGGGAACAATTATACTTTCACATTATAACTATGTGTATTCTTAGGTTATTTTATTTTTATCTAAAAAGAGCAAAACAAAATGGAAAAAAGATAAAGTTAATCTTAAAATATTTTAATAAAGTAAATATTAAAATAGTCTGTTTAGAGTAAAATATGTTTTTGTTAAAAATTATTTGAAACTAACTACACTTTTACATTATACTTTATAAAGGTTTATTTTTATTAAAAAATTATATAAAAAAATAAAAATAAAATTAATATTAAAATAATTATATATTAAATTAAAAAAAAAAAAAATTGTACATATAAAATTAATATATAAAATATTTAGTCAAAATAAACCTTTAATATCAAATCATTTTTGTCATTAATCTCTCTCATCAAATCCACAGTGTAAAAGAATCTTTTACTTCCCTATATAATAGAAATGTTATAAATGTCATATGTCATTGATGGCTGGGCTCAAAATTTGAAAGAAGTTGTGATAAGACATATGGAACCCAAGATAAGGATTGTGGGGTGTCCCATGTTTTCAAATTCAATTGAATAAGGTATGTGTTTGTGGAAAAGTAGGATCAAAGCCCTAGGGGTCCCATGCCTCCTAATTCAATATTGAAAAGAGTTACATGTATGTGGACCAGTGCTTGGATTTCATAACCAAGCGTGTCTCTTTTATGTATGAAAATAAAGAAAAAGTAAGAAGCATCATTTATTTTATATTTTATAGTCATTTCTTTCACTTTGCAATTGTAATCAGCTGTACACAGGCATGGAGAAAAAGTAAAAGGAAACCAGACATGAAAAACTTTAACTTTCTACTTTAATTTGATATTGAGAGGGCCTGGCCAATAAGATTAATTGTACATTAAAAAAACTTTAACTTTGTACTTTAATTTGATATTGAGAACTTTAACCAAACAGTTCCCTTTTGAAAAGCTTGAGCTGGATCATGATCCTGAGAAATAAATATACACTAAATGCATGGTTTTATTAGGGTTTGCATGATAACAATCCATCAGACCTGCAACTGAATTGGGCTGTATTGGGTTATATGGTTGTCATTTGAAAAGCTTAAGCAGCTAGATGATCCTGAGATATAAATACACACTCACAGCTCACAGCTCAAGATGGAGCAGTGTTGCAGTATAATTATTAGGAGGCTGTTTTATATCTGATCGTCTCGTTATTATTGATAACATCATGTCGTACCTCAACCCTGCACTGCAACAGCAGCAACAACAACAGCAAATGGCATTGATTTATGAAAATGCAGTTGCCAGTAATGGGTCCTTTGGGCCTGTGTTTGCAGTTTTGTTTGTGATAACGATATTGGGGGTGATTGCCTGTGTGTTGGGCAGGATCTGTGCGGGGCGTTTGTCCAGTGCAAACAGCGAGTATGACTGCGTCGGCTGGATGGAACGAACATGCACATCATGCCTAGATGGGGATTGGGAAATAGAAGGTATTCCCCTAGAAGAATTGAGATCCCCTTTAATGGAGATACACCCTAATGGAGATGGTCGTCAGGCCCCTCCAGCTGCTTCTTGATTTCTTGTTACTCTCTGATAGTTCCCCTCGGCACTTCTTACCAGACATTTTAAGGTTCAGCTCCTGATCAACGGCCGTTTTTTTTCTTTTACCTCTGTGTGGTTCTTCGAGAACCACGATAGCTATGTCCATGAAATGTTCACAAAATATGTGACAGAATTGAACTCGTAACATTTTAATAGCAAAAATGGTTATAGTCTATCAAACATCAATTATATATTTGCCTACAATCAACCAGTGTAACATTCAGCTGGCTGGACTATGGCTACACATTAAATATCAATTGTCATTGGACTAGTCTATACCAATTAAATATCAATTATATATTTACAAGTAATTGAAGTTTGAAAATAAAAACGTAAATTTATTTATTGATTAAATATTTTTGTAAGTATTTCTTAATTAAGTTTTTTTTCCTATTAAACTGATAAAAATATAAAAATCCTTTTTGTGGTGGTTTTCAGAAAAATCAGATTAATGGTCAATTTTAATGTCTTTTGTTTTATATACTAACTAAATACATACAAAAAGGTCTATTGAATAAGACTTTATTATGCAATACCTTATGACATAGTAGGAACATAATTATATGCTTATCGAGATGTACTCATAAATTATAAGCGAGGCAGAAAAACCATAAGTTAAATGAAACCATCAAGAGGACACAGAAATATCAATAGTGGCTAGAATTACTAGATTGACTAGAGGTGCAAGATTTTATTTGTTGCAGAGTTTCTCCTTAATGCAAGCTAGTCAGCAATCTAAGTTGTCTAATCGTGCAATAATAACCCTAGCTTGTTCCTTTTGTATTTCATCCAATTACTATCCAATCTTCATTTTGATATCATTTCTCTCCAAGAGTACCCTATCCAGTAAAGATCTCACCTACAAATACAAGTTGACATTGAGGAGATATTGATTTTGTCTTCCGCACATGTGCCTAGGATTTGGAACCCAGTCTGCCATCTCAGCAAGAACTTCTAAATCAGATTGACCATCTCTCTTTTGAATTATGCCAATGTTAGCATCATGAAGTTCCTCTTGTTTATCTAAGGGAGTCTGAAAGCGATAAATACAAGCATAAGAGATAACTCTTACTCTAGCTCACAAACCACTATGACATCCACGAATACATGCTACATGGAATAGCCTCATGAATTAACATGGCACGATAAAGAACACAATAAAAAGGGAAAGGCAAGGAGTCACAGAAAATAGAGAGAGTTAGTGAGAACAAATAGGACACTGTTGAAAAAAGACTAGAAGGTCGAGCAAGCCCAGCCTCAAAATTGACAAGTAAAGCTCTAGGAACATAACTAAAATTGAGACCAATCAAAGTCTCCTACCATGACAAAACAAGATTTGCGAGGACAAGAAAAAAATATATTATTGCCTCTAGAAACGAGAAGAACTTGAGCCAACTAGAAATACTTAAAATATAATAACAACAAAAAAGGATAAAACTACACTGAAATCCAGAATAGATGAAAAATAACTAGTGAACGAATCCCAACACTTTCTAGTAGCTTAACCCTCGATCGAATCAGGACAAGAAGATTCATTCAAATAAGCCATACCCTAGAGTTTCGCCACCTAGTACTAGCAAAGGTGAAATCAGTTGTATCTATGCATTGCTCCACCTACCAAATGCTAGACACCTTGTGAATCTTCTCCCCTCTCCAAGAGATTAGAATTGATGTTGAATGTAAATCCTCCCAAGGAGAAAGAACAATGAAAAATGAGATGTTCAAGCGATTGCCTACCACATTCAAGATATCTCGTGACTCGTGATTAGAATTGATACTACATGCAAAGCCTTGCAGGAAGAAGAAGTTATGAAAATTGGGATGTCCTAGCCAAAAGAGCTTGGACCATACTCTTCAAAGCCTCTAGAAAGTGCCTAGAGAGTCTGGTATTTTGTGACAAAAGCAGTAAGTTTATAGAATCTTGTCGGCAACCTAACATAGTGCTTAATGAAACTTGTTATCCCCAAACCAATAGAATAGAACCATGAAGTAGGAAACATTAAATACCAAAGAGATTGTACATCACTCATTCTAATTTCATTGTATTCCCTCCTTGTGTCATAAATTTCTTTGTTGTATCCAATCATTACTAAGGGTGCATCAGTGTTAAACACAATTGCTTGCTAAGGAGGGTGACATCCATGCCTCCCTAACTTATTTCCTGAGATGACAATGGTTGGCCACTCTCCTTCCCTCCTCTTTGTGTTCTTTCACCCCAGTGAGGTGTCTTTTATTAAGTATTTTATTAAAAATAATTTCATTTTTATAACAATTATATAACTAATATTTTTATATTTTTATCATTTAAATGAAAAATTTTATATTAAAAATTTTAGTTAAAATTATTTTTGTTTGTATATTTATCATAAATAAATTTTTTATTTTTATTTTAAAAATAATTATGATAATATTTATGTTAAAAAATATAAAATTCATCCAAAAATATTTGTAAATTTTTTTTTGTGAATTGAAGCATTTATATTACTTCATAAAACATGGTTACAAATATTTTCATACATCTCTCCTTGGAGTGCATTTCTCTTTGTTGCATAACCAAAGCTCAAATCAAAATTAGAAGCACTCAGTTAATCCCCAATACAAAGCCCCAATACCAAAAAAATCCACAAAGTTGAGTGCTCAAACCATCATAAGGAGCATGATGTTGCACTCCAAGTATAGGACCCAACCACATAAGAAGCATAGTTTACCCAATTAAACTTGAAGCCATGCTTCGTTGATACAAACAAGGAGCACCCAATGTGTCAAAATTCACATATAGAAACATCATACATTATAGTACCTAAAACATAAATGATCGACTAATACACGAGTTTTCCAAGGATGGAACCAACAATGACCTGCTAATTTTTGTAGCATCGGATAGGTATTCTAGTCTCAATTTGTGTCTAAGAGGCTAAGGAACATGAGATATTCAAAACCCAAAAAAAATGTTTTGAGAGATAAGTTTGTGAAACACCTTAATTAAATTAATTAGACATCATTTAAATTTTTCTTAAGTCTAACTTACAAAGATAGGTTAATTAATGGGAATTAATTAAGGAAGGTAGAGAATGCTCTAGAAAATCACATGGATTGAGTTTGAGAAGATCTTAGTTGTTGATAAGGATTTAATCATGGTCGTTGAATCTCCTACAAGAGATTATAAGAGCAAGTCAATGGGATGGAGATAGACACAAGAGGAAGAGCAAATTACCAAGATAGTGTGAATTTCCTAGTGCACAGTGATTCATTGAGGGAAGAATTTGAGCCAATGGACGAGCATCGGAGATTGAGGGAGCATCAACAAAGAGATCCAGAGATTTCCCAATGTCTGTGCAGTGTTAGTTTGGAAAGAGAGAGGAGGTTGAATATTTCTGTAGAGAAAGCTACATAACTAGTGCAAGTGAGCTAGATTCCAGTGTGAAGTGTCAAAAAGGAGGTTGATTCAATTGTTGGAGGCTGGAAAATTATCTAGAAGGTAGAGTGACTTCATTCCAGAGGCATATGAAGGTAGGATGGCTCATCTGGAGCCAACTAGTAGGCTGTACAATTTTCCCAGACCAGGCAATGTGAATTCTGCCAGAGCGAGTTGGTAGTGAGAGAGTTTGAGTAGGACAGAGGGAGGTTGAATCATTGCAGAAGGGAGAAAGCTTCTCCAAATTATTTTTCTAATATATTTTCTTGAGGATTTCTAGTTGGCCATTTAGATTATTATGCTCAGAATTTTATGCTTCATAATAATAAAATAAACCCTCATCTATTGCACCAGGTTTCCCTTCGAGGTTTTTTCGGGGACAATTAGTCCAAAATATTCATGTCTATTTTATTTTGTGTGTGCATTATTTTCTCAGCTTCTAGTTCATTTTCTGCAGCGTAATTTTATTTTGTGTCAATATTGCAATTGTGAGTGATATTTTTCCTAATAACAAATAAACTGCATAATAGTTAGGACATAAATTTTGAGTTAATTGCAATCAAGGAATTTTCAGGTGCAATCAGAGCATTGAAGATCAAATCATATGATCAAAGGCGAGAGGAGAGAAATTGTGTAACTTTAGAGGGAGATCTCGACACAAAAGTTTTGCAACAAATATTTCAACTACAAATCTATAGAGGCACAAGAAAGATAAAATCACACTAAAGGGGAATTTCTAGAATTTCTTAGAGGGTTTCCAAATCCAATTTTCAGGAGGAAATCCATGATTTTCATAAGAAAAATACCATAGCAGTTTTTCCAGTCAACTAGTGTGAGCTTCAAGAGCAATAGATCATGTGCCAAATTCCAGAGAAGGACTTCTGGAATGTTGAGTAAGTTGCCTAGTAGGAAGAATCAGGTAGAGTGAGAGCCATAGAAGGATTTCTCAAGGAAAATAGTAGCAGATATGTGAATTTCTTGGGGAATTGCAAGTAGTAGAAGAGAGGCCAAGCAGGGAAGAGAAGGATATTTCCAATTTTAGTCTCTAGATATTTGAGTTTTCATAGAGATAGCCATAATAGGTCTCATATATCAGGATAGACTTGACGAAGCCTCAAACTTTGGTGTCTAGAAGGCTAGGATGCAATTTATTTTGGATGAGCATAGTTAAAGGAGTCATGGCAACAACCATAGTTGTAGCAAAAAACCCTATACACTTCCGCAAGTATAAGAAGGATATGGCCAAAGTGAAGAGGATGGTCTTGGATGGATTCTGAGATCATATAGTTCCACATATTGTAGAGAAGGCGACAACAAAGGACATGTGGGATGTCATTGTGAAGTTATACCAGGATCCATCAGAGAATCATATGATGACTCTCAAGAAGACGATGATGAGCACAAATATGCAGAAGGTTGAAGGACTCCCTACCTAACCAAAATTCAGAATTTTTGAGATGAGCTTGCAGATGCAGGAGAGAAACCAAAGGATAGTGAACTAGTGTGAATTTCTCTAAATGGGTACCATACATTGAGAAACCTGTGTCCTGCGAATTACTGGAGAAGATAAATTGCTAGATTAGGAACACCTTTGTAGTGGCTTCAGATAGGAGGATGTAAGGCTTAGTCTTGTCTAGGGCACTACTAACAGCAGTAGAAGAGGGCCAAAGGTGGAGAAACAGGAAGATAATGTAGCCCTTGCGAGTAAGGGAAAGGTGAAGAAGGGTCCCAATAAGGGACAGAGCTCAAAGGGAGGAAAAAATATGAATAAGGATATGTCAAAGATAAAATGCTTCAGATGTGGTGAGTTTGATCATTACAACACCCAGCTTCCCAAGAAAAAGAAGAGAGAGTAGCATACCACAGATTCTGTAGAGATAGATAAGTTGACCTCCCAGTTGGAGGAGTTTGCATAGATAGCGACTATGCCTCCAAATGAAGGAGGAGCGTGATGCTTCATATTTGCAGTTTTGGGCAGGGTCCAAGGAGGATATCATCATAAAAGTGTTTCCCCATGGATAATCACCTTAGCTACGGGGACCCACAATATTCAGTAGAAAGAGTACCAAGGTCTCAACAAATGTAGTTAGACCTTGAGGGATAGTTGCAGAACTAGTTGTAGTCGTGAACCATAGGGGCACAGAGATGGTTGGGTGCATACAGTTACTCAATAGACAAATCACAGTTAGTGTAGTCAGACATTCAAGAGACAATTGAAAAATCTAGTTGCAGGTAAAGTAGATATGTACTTAGTTGCAATAGTTGTAGCAACAACATGAGTCCATATGCAGCACAGGCGGCAGTAGTGCAGTGAGGCACAGTGCAATGTCAGCAACAATGTAGATGCAAAGTGGTTCAGCTACAGCATTAGAAAATTAATCAAAATATGTGCAATGGCTTTGTGGAAAGTGATTGGTTGTTATAGATGTCAGACACTAGCAATGTGGCACAGAGGGGAGATGTTATGAGATAACACCTTCCTTGCTAAGAGGGAGTGTTAGTTTTTCTAACAATGGATAGGTTTTCTAGTCTCGATTTGTGTCCAAGAGGCTAAGGAACACAAGATCTTCAAAACCCAGAAAAGGTTTTGCGACATAAGCTTGTAAAACACCTTAATTAACTTAATTAGCCATCATTTATTTTTTTCTTAAATCTAACTTAGGAAAACTAGTTAATTAATGGGAATTAATTAAAGAATATCATTAATTCTCTAGAAACTCACATGGATCGAGTTTGAGATTATCTTAGTCGTTGGTGAGTATTTAATAATGGTCGTTGAATTTCCAATGAGAGATTATAAGAGCAAGTCAATGGGATGGAGATAAACACAAGAGGAACAACAAATTATCTAGGCAATGCAAATTTCCTAGTGCATAGTGATTCAGTGAGGGAAGAATTTGAGCCAGTGGAGGAACATCAAAGATTGAAGAGGTAGCATCAGAGAGATCTAGGTATTTTCTAGTTTTTATCAAGTGCTAGTTTGGTAGGAGATAGGAGGCCAAAAAAATTTTCAAAGTGGGTTGCATAGCCAGTGCGAGTGAGCTAGAACCCAATGCAAAGTGTCAGAAAGGAGGTCATTTCAATTGTTGGAGGTCAAAATATTGTCCAAAAGGAAAAGTGACTTCATTCAAGAGGAAGAGGGAAGTAGGAAACTCATCTAAAGCTAGCTAAAAGGTTGTATAATTTTCCTAGACTACGTAGTGTGAATTCTGGCAGAGTGAGTTGCCAGTGAGAGACCTCGAACGGGCTAGAGGAAGGTTGAATTGTCGCAAAAGGGAGACAATTTCTCCAATTTATTTTTCTAGGATATTTTCCACAAGATTGCCAGTTGAGCATCCAAATTATTGTACTAAGAATTTTACTACTACATAATAATAAAATAAACCCTCATCTACTACATCGGTTTTCCCTTCAGGGTTTTTCCAAGGATTATTAGTCCAAAATATTGATGTCTATTTTATTGTGTGTGTGCAGTATTTTCTGAACTTCTAGATTATTTTCCGCAACGTAATTTATTTTTGGTGAAGATTGCAATTTTGAGTTTATCGATATTTATTGTAAATAACAAATAAATACAAGAAAAGTTAGGAGATAAATTTCTAGTTAATTTCAATCAAGGAATTTTCACATGGCCAGAATGCAAAAATGTCCTCATGAAACAAGCGCCAAGATATATACCATAACAAGCCATAATGCTAGCAACCCCTAATAAAATCTAAATAAACATGTGCCTATGTTGAGACAAAATAGGGAACACATCCAGGATTCTATACCTGCCAAAAATATAAAGAAGAAAATATGCATTGTCAGAGGCAGTAACACAAACTACCTCACCAAGAGCCATCCCGCTTGGATGATATTCATTTTCCAAGGTATGAATTGTATCATGAAATCTTTCACTACACCCCAAAGGATCCAACAAGTCACCCTTATCAGAATCACAGATGTCCTTCAACCTACACGAGGTGAGAATCAATCCTATCTAGATAGAAATGTTGCTTCTTGTAATGCACTCCTCCCACATCTACCCAAGTAACCGGCCAACTGGGGTAAACATGTGACAAGAGGATACTATGATGGGATTTAACCTACTAGGTGACCTTAAGGAACTGGAATTTGATGGAAACACAACATACAGACCTTCCACATCAATAACAGGACTCCCAGGAACTATTCCAACCTCTCAAGTAACCAGCCCCTAAGTCCCACTGAATTTTTAAGCCAATTAACCCCCAGACGCTCCAATGATATTGGAATGCATGCGTCTAGAAGGCTCTAGATGCTCCCACAGCATGGTATGCCAGCGTCCAAGGACTATTTTTCTCAGTGATGTGACAGTGTCCTCGAGATTTGAGCCACTTTTTCAAGTCCAGAGCCCAAGTCACTACCCAAAACTAAATGACACCTTCGTAACATAAAGATAACAAGGAAATGATGATAAAAATGCAAACACCTAAACAAGTCTTTGACTGGACCCCTACTAACCATGACATGAATTTCATCAAACATATCACAAATATGTAATCTACAGGAGTAAACAACAGATATGAGCATAGGGGTCTCATACTTATATGAGAATCGCTAAGAATCATTTTTCCCTTATATCATTAGCTGCATTATCATCTATTACATCATAGATACATTGTTCAATCATTTACAAATCAAAACATGAGGAGAGCCATACATCATTACTGTCATAATACATGCTTATAACCAACATAATAAAAATAGAATATCAAGGATACATCAACCTTAGAATCCACATATAAACCAATACATTTACACATAAGATGTCAAAGAAATAACCTCTTATTAATGAATGCAAAATCCAACTGAGGATGGGACTACTCTATTCCACCAGATCATAGAATGGCTAAGCCAATTCTCTTTGCAATTATTCATCCACGTGCCATATTCCAAGCATAAATGTGGGACTCAAACCAAAAGAACCAACTAAGGCATCCCAAGGGTAAACCACATCACCCTCATCAATAGAAACTAGGCATTACCATAATCTATCACGGATCACTAGGCCATCACAATAAACATGTAATAACATCCTTTACCATGATCTCCACCTAATGACTGGGCCAAATAAGCATGGATTCCATTGGATTTCTCCACCTACACCATGAGGAATTTTCTTGTCTCTTAGTCACTCAGGCTTTACCGCAATCCACACTGGATCACTAGGCCCTAAAATGAGACCCACTCTCCAGACTTTACCACATATCCCATCCTATGATTACTAGGTCTGATGGAGAGCACCCACCTCTAGGCTTTACCATATATCTCGTCATTCACCGGTCGAGGATTCCTATGCCCATCGAGGCAACACAATACTTGGATTTACCATAACCCATAGTCTGGTTCAGGGGTCACTAGGTTAGTGGCTTTACCGCAATCCACAGTTCAGTTCAAGGATCACTAGGCCATGTTCTCTTTCTTTCGAAGATCCATGTCACTCATCTTCAAATCCATTTGGAGATCCATGTCAATCAAAACATGAGAACCCCATCACACTATGGCTATCCGAAAATGGAAAGTTTAGGCTGAAAACATTGTCACGCTTGGCAAAACCCATGCCATAAGAAGAAAGAACCACATGCAATACCATGCATGTCAAATCTAGGAAGGAAATCACACATGCAAATCGATACCTGCAAAGAATCATGTTGTAGATGTTTGATCATTTTCTTCCTTGTTTTCTCCTTCCTTCCTCTTTCCTCCTTTTCCTTTCTTGATCCAATGCAAAACCTGAACAAAAGCTTGTCAATTGATCTTTAGAAGCCTTTTTATTAATGAGGCCTCTATTTTCTTCATTTTCCATTATTTTCCTTCAATTTCCTCCTCACATGCAACCTATGACCTTTCACCTTCATTTCCTCCTAATTTCCATTATTTTCATAAATAAATGTGGGAAAAATGCCATTTTCCTTTCCAGAGCTTTTGTCATTGCCTTTTCCATTTCCCTTTAGCCATAATAAACAAAATGAACACCCAATAGGATGTTTTTCCCACCATTTATCTTGGAATACATGTCCCATGACCATGGTCTTAAATAGTTTTACATAGATTTTTAACCAGGATTTTTTTCAAGTAAATAATTAAACAAAATGTATACAAATTATATGTATCTTCACTTTAAAATCTATGTAGAATGGTTATCACATATCAAACATCAATTATATATTTGCTTGCAATAAAATCAACCACTCTAACTTTCATTTAGTTGGACTATCCCTACAAGTTAAATATCAATTGCCATTGGACTAGTCTATACAAATTAAATATCAATTATATATTTACATGTAATTGAAGTTTGAAAATACAAACATAAACCTATTTATTGGTTAAGGTTTTTTGTAAGTATTTCTTAATTAAGTTTTTTTCTATTAAACTGATAAAAAAATAAAAATTTCTTTTTGTAGTGGTTTTCCATTGAAAAATCAGATTAATGGTCAAGTTTAATGTTTTTTGTTTTGTATACTAACTAAATACATACAAAAAGGTCTATTGAGCAAGAATTTATTGTGCAATACATTATGACATAGTAGGAACATAATTATATGCTTATCTAGATGTACTCATAATTATAAGTGAGGTGGAAAAGCCATAAGTTAAATGAAACCATCAAGAGGACATGGAAATATCAATAGTGGCTAGAATGACAGGATTGACTAGAGTTGCAAGATTTGATTTGTTGCATAGGTTTTCCTTAATGCAAGCTAGTCAGCAATCTAAGTTGTCTAGTCGTGTAGTAATAACCCTGGCACGTTACTTTTGGATTTCATCCAATTACTATCCAATCTTCATTTTGATATCATTTCTCTCCAAGAGTACCATATCCAGTAGATATTTCACCTACAAATACAAGTTGACGTTGTGGAGATATAGATTTTGTCTTCAACACATGTGCCTAGGATCTAGAACCCAGTCTTCCATCTTAGCAAGAACTTCTAAATTAGGTTGACCATCTCTCTTTTGAATTATGACAACGTCAACATCATGAATTTACTCTCGTATATCTAAGGGAGTCTGAAAGCGATAAATACAAGTAGAAGAGATAACTTTTACTCTAGCTCGCAAATCACTATGACATCCATGAATACATGCTACATAGCACAGCCTCATGAACTGGGGTGGCACGATGAAGAACGTAGCCAAAAGGGTAAGGCAAGGAGAGAGTAGGGATCACTGAAAATAGAGCGAGTTAGTGAGAACAAATAGGACACATTGAAAAAAGACCAGAAGGTCGAGCAGGCTGAGCCTCGAAATTGACAAGCTCTAGGAACATAACTAAAATTGAGACCAATAAAAGTTTCCTACCATGACAAAACAAGAGTTGCAAGGACAAGAAAAAGATATACAACTACCTCTAGAAACCAAAAGAACTTGAGCCAGCTATAAATACTTAAAATATAATAACAACAAAAAAGGATAAAACTAGACATGAATCCAGAATAGATAAAAAATAAGTAGTGAACGAATCCAAAAACTTTCTAGTAGCTTAACCCTCGATCAAATTAGGACAAGAATATTTAATCAAATAAGCCATACCCTAGAGTTTCGCCACCTAGTGCTAGTAGTTGTGATATTAATAGAATCTATGCATTGCTCCACCTACAGATGCTAGACACCTCGCGAATATTCTCCCCTCTCCAAGAGATTAGAATTGATGTTGAATGTAAAGCCTCCCAGGAAGAAAGAACTATGAAAATTGAGATGTTTAAGCCATCACCTACCAAATGCTAGATATCTCATGACTCTTCTCCCCTCTCCAAGAGACTAGAATTGATACTACATGCAAAGCCTCCCAAGAAGAAGGAGTTATGAAATTGGGATGTCCTAGCCAGAAGAGCTTGGACCGTGCTCTTCAAAGCCTCTAGAGAATGCCTAGAGAATCTGATATTTTGTGACAAAAGTAGTAAGTTTATAGAATCTTTTCGAAAACCTAATAGAGTACTTAATGAAACTTGTTATCCCCAAACCACCATAATAGAACCATGGAGTAGGAAACATTGAATACCAAAGAGATTGTACATCACTCATTTTAATTTCATTGTATTTCCACCTCGTGTCATAAAGTTCTTTGTTGTAGGCATTCATTACTAAGGGTGCATTAGTATTAAACACAATTTCTTGCTAGGGAGGGTGACATCCATGCCTCCCTCACTTATCTCCTAAGATGATAGTGGGTTGGCCACTGTCCCTCCCTCCTCTTTGTGTTATTTCACCCCAGCGAGGTGTCTTTTATTAAGTATTTTATTAAAAATAATTTCATTTTTATAACAATTATGTAGCCAATATTTTTATATTTTATCATTTAAATGAAAAAAATTATATTAACAATTTTAGTTAAAATTAGTTTTATTTGTATATTTATCATAATAATTTATTTTTTAAAAATAATTATGATAATATTTATGTTAAAAATAAAAATTTAATCCAAAATATTGTAAATTTTTTTCTCTCCTTGGAGTGCAATTCTCTTTGTTGCATAACCAAAGCTCAAATCAAACTCAGAAGCACTCATTTAATCCCCAATACAAAGCCCCAATACCAAAAAAATCCACAAATTGAGCGCTCAAACCATCATAAGGAGCATGACGTTGCACTCCAAGTATAGGACCCAACCACATAAGAAGAATAATTTACCCAATTAAACTCAAAGCCATGCTTCATTGATACAAAGAAGGAGCACCCAATGTGGAAAAATTCACATATAGAAACATCATCCGTTACAGTACCTAAAACATAAATGACCGACTAATACACGAGTTTTCCAAGGACGAGACCAACAATGGCCTGTTAATTTTTTGTAGCATCGGATAGGTGTTCTAGTCTTGATTTTTGTCTAAGAGGCTAAGGAACATGAGACCTTCAAAACCCAAAAAAATGTTTCATGAGATAATCTTGTGAAACACCTTAATTAAATTAATTAGTCATCATTTAAAATTTTCCTAACTCTAACTTACGAAAATTGGTTAATTAATGGGAATTAATTAAGGGAGGTCGAGAATGCTCTTGAAAATCACATGGATCGAGTTTGAGATGATCTTAGTTTTTTATGAGGATTTAATCATGGTCATTGAAGCTCCAACGAGAGATTATAATAGCAAGTCGATGGAATGGAGATAGACACAAGAGGGAGAGTGAATTATCAATGATGGAGGAATTTGTGCCAATGGAGGAGCATCAGAGGTTGAGCGAGCATCGAGAGAGAGATCCAGAGATTTTCCAATGCCTATGCAGTGGCAGTTTGGCAGGAGAGAGGAGGTTGAATATTTCTGTAGAGAAAGCTACATAACTAATGCAAGTGAGCCAGATTCCAATGTGAAGTGTCAAAAAGGAGGTTGATTCAATTGTCGGAGGCTGGAAGATTATATGGAAGGAAAAGTGAATTCATTCAAGAGGAAGACAAAGGCATGATGGGTTATCTAGAGCCAGCTAGCAAGCTGTACGATTTTCCTAGACTAGGCAATGTGAATTCTGGTAGAGCGAGTTGTTAGTGAGAGAGTTTGAGCATGACAGAGGGAGCTCAAATCATTGTTGAAGGGAGAATGTTTCTCCAAATTATTTTTCCAATATATTTTCTTGAGGATTTCCAGTTGGGCATTCAGATTATTGTGCTTAGAATTTTATGCTACATAATAATAAAATAAACCCTCATTTACTGCATCGGGTTTACCTTCGAGGTTTTTCAAGGACAATTAGTCCAAAATATTCATGTCTATTTTATTGTGTGTACACATTATCTTCTCAGATTCCAGTTTATTTTCCATGGCGTAATTTATTTTTTGTGAAGATTGCAATTGTGAGTTTATCAATATTTGCGTAATAACAAATAAACTGCAAAACAGTTAGGAGATAAATTTCTAGTTAATTGCAATCAAGGAATTTTCACGTGAAAGCAAAGAATTGAAGATCATATCATAGGCTCAAAAGCGAGAGGCGAAAAATTGTGCAATTTTAGAGGGAGATCTAGGCACAATTTATCCAAATCTGCGCAAGCTAGCCAAGAGTGTGAATTGCAAAGGAAATAAGGTTTGATTTCCCGTTATAGGTGCAAGAAAAGTTCAAATCACCTTAGAAGCAAAATTTACAGGCAGTTGATTTTCCAGATAGAAGGTTCCATTGGGCATATCAGTCAATTCATTAAGCAGATATGGGCGCAAAAGTTTTGCAACAAAGATTTCAGCTACAAATTTATATAGGCACAGGAAGATAAAAGCGCGCTAAAGGGGAATTTACATAATTTCTCGGAGGGTTTCAAAATCCAATTTTAAGGAGGAAATCCATAATTTCCATAAGCAAAATACCATAGTAGTTTTTCTACTCAACTGCGTGAGCTTCAAGAGCAGCAGATCATATGCCAGATTCCAGAGAAGGACTTCTGAAAGGTTGAGCAAGTTGCCTTGTAGAAAGAAGCAGGTAGAGTGAGAACCATAGAAGGATTTGTGGGGGGGGGAACAGTAGCAGATCTATGAATTTCTTGAGGAATTGCAAGTAGCAGAAGAGAGGCCAAGCATGGAAGAGAATGAGATTTCCAATTTTAGTCTCTAGATATTTGAGTTTTCATAGAGATAGTCGCAATAGGTCTCAGATATCAGCATAGACTTGATGGAGCCTCAAACTTTGGTGTCTAGAAGGCTAGGATGCAATTTCTTTTGGATGAGCATGGTTGTAGGAGTTCATGGCAGTAGCCATACTTGTTGTTAGGCATGGAATCCCCCCACAGTATGTTTTGAGGCTCAAAGCCTAATTTTTAGTCAAAGGTTTTGTAAGACTCTGCGAATTGCAGGCGCGGAGTGCAAAGTAGATGTTAAAGTCATAGGGTTGTCCGCCCTAAAGTAATGTAATGTAATGTAAAGTCATTTCGGCCTACCCATGGTCTGTGGACCATGGGATTGTATAAATAGAGCAAGGCTCTAAGTTGTAAATATAGTTGATGATAGAGAAAGTAGCGAAGGAATGGTTCGAGCTTAGAGTAGGATTCTAAGTGTATTGGTTCGTAGTAGTAGGAAGAGGCTTTGCAGATGAGTGCACAAAGGCCTTGTAGAGTCTGCAGCTGAGTGTGCAGGGCGGTGTCGAGTTTGTAAGCAACATTGAAGATTAATAAAAGAGAAGTTGATTCCTATTTCTATGTATTTGTTGTGCATTATCTTCTTTATGTTTGTATTGGGTTATGTATTACACGCAATGATATGATTGTTGAATATGTTGTAATAACCATAACTCTTACACACACAAGTTAAGTAATCATGTAAGTAGCAAGAGACTTGGGTAGTATATGGGTCGCGCCCTAGGTAGGGCTGCACGGAAGCCGCACCGCAGGTTACGAAGGGATTGCAAGTACACGTAGCGACAGGTCAGACCGCGGACCTCCAGAATCCCCTCAAACATCCCAAGGGTACAGAAACCTAATTCTAGCACCCTCCCATACTACTTCAGGTGAGACCTCAGTCCACGCTCCATAGACTGTTTCCAAAAGGGCCAGTAGTATCGGGATTTTCTTGGCTAAATCACCTCTGAACCTGGATCAGGCCCATACAAGCCAACAAATGGTTCCATTGCCAGGACAGAGATATGCATAAAGGATGTATGATGTCGTGCAACTAGAATCCTACAAAGAAATAAATTGAAGAGTGGTTGGACAAGAATATTCACAAGTTCGCGGCACAGGAAAACAGAAATCCGCGATTATGTAAGGAACAGTGGTTGGATCGCTACTTGTACACTAAAATCCATGAAATTTTCTTTGCATCTTTCTGTCTGAGCTATATGAATGGATCGCGAAGTTAGCATACAACGAGGGAAGGTGTAGGCTCAAAAAACCAATAATCTGGACTCTAGAACTAGTGCACAAACTAAAAGCCTCAGAAGATAAGATAATGCGAGTTGTGAACCACTGGCTCGACTGAATAATAGGAGGATTTATCACTAAGTTCGTGGTAGACACGACTGTCAGCTACAGTGAGGCAGAGCGATGTTTTCTCAAGGGACCGTGAGGTAAGTATATTAAATCTTCGAACACTTGGATTAAGATGTTATTTTGTGAAAAGAGGGTTATGTGAATAAATTAATGTTTGGGACTACACGAAGCGGAAAGATCTACAGAAGCGGAAGTAGTGAGGAGTTGGAAAATAGTCCCTTAATTTCACCCTCGTGGGAAAGCGAGGAGGAGCTCATGAAAGTTTCTTTGAGAAGCATGGTCAATTTGATAAGACAGATAATTCCACGTTTACCACTCCCACCTACACCGCCACCTATTTCACCCTCCAAGACCAGAACACTTGTCACGAATTGAGACAGGCGAGGAACCGACAAATTTGGAGGAGGGACTACCTAATGCATAGTTCTTTGCAGTGCGCATCGTGGATACACACTTCGGAGATATAATCCATTTTCTAACAACAAGACTACGCCGAAGGAGTACTCAATCCAACAGAAGAAGGAATTGGTGGTGCACGCGGCGGACTTTTCTGTCATGCGAGGCACCTCTACAAGATGGGCAATGATGAGATATTGCGAAGATACGTACCTGAATTTGAACGAGGTCAGATCCTCATGGAAGCACATGGGAGCGCTGCAAGAAAACACTATGTAGGACGTGCAACCACACAAAAGATTCTTCGTGCAGGATTATGGTGGCTGACCCTGCACTAGGATTCAAAAGCACACTGTAAGGCCTGTGATATATGTCAAAGGATAGGAAAACCATCACGGAGGGACGAGATGCCACTAAATCCCCAAATGACACTGCAGCTGTTTAAAAAATGGGCGATCGACTTCATGGGCCCAATCAAACCTCAGGGAAAGACAGGTGTGTGCTACATCATCACCGCAATGGAATATCTAACACGATGGCTGGAAGCACAGCCGGTCAAGGACTACACAGCTGCTACGGCTGCAAAGTTTTTGTTTGAAAATGTGTTAACACGATTTGGTTGTCTGAAAATATTAATGAGCGATCGCGGCACACATTTCTTGAATGAAACCATCACTACACTCACATAAGAGTTCTAGGTGTATCATCAGAAAAGTACACAGTACCACCCACAGGCCAATGGAACAGTAGAGGCATTCAATAAAATATTGGAGATTGTGCTGACCAAAGTATGTAATGTGCAGCGAAATGACTGGGACCTACGCGTACCCACTTTGTTATGGGCATATAGGACAACGTGCAATAAATTGACGGGACAGACACCATTCTGGTTTTTCTATGGTATAGAAGCAGTCATGCCGATAGAATACATCGTATCTAGTCTGTGAATAGCAGCGCTCATAGGCATGATGGACCATGAAGCTCTAGAAGAAAGGCTCGCACACTTAGAATAACTCGAGGAAGAATGATTTATGGCCGGATTTCACCAGCAGGTACAAAAGTAGCATTAAAAATCTTAGCATGACTGCCATATCAAGTTGCGCACCTTCAAGGTAAACGATTTGGTGCTACTGTATGACAACAAGTGAAAATTTTCTGGGAAAATTCAGAACACACTTGTTTGGACCATTTGTGGTAAAATAGGTCATAGACGAAGGCATGGTCCAGCTAGTCAAACTCAATGGAGAACCCTTCCTAGGCAAAGTCAACAACAGCCACTTGAAACCCTACACGGGTGGGCCAACTCTCTGACTAACCAGCCGAAGCACGGTCTTCGCAGCCCGAGGAGCCAAATAAGGGTGTGGGACTATAAACTCAAGCACCAGAAGATGGTACCAAAGAAAGGACACGAGTTAGACGCAGATGATTTAGAAGTAGGAATGCAGCAGATCTAGCAAACAGCAAAATAGTGCACCGTAGACTTTCGGGCAGTACAGGACCAGTTGGAGGGGCTCCATGCCAAGATCGCCCCACCAATAGAGTGGCTCAGGATGAGTCATGATGATTTTGTTGGGGGCCTGTTGGGCATGGAATCCCCCACAACAAGTTTTGAGGCTCAAAGCCCAAGTTTTGGTCAAAGGTTTTGTAAGACTCTGCAAATTGTGGGCACGAAGCGCGAAGTAGAGGTTAAAGTCATAGGGTTGTCCACCCTAAAGTAATGTAATGTAATGTAAAGTCATGTCAGCCTACCCATGGTTCGCAGACCATGGGATTGTATAAATAGAGTAAGGCTCTAAGTTGTAAAGATAATTGATGATAGAGAAAGTAGCGAAGGAATGGTTCGAGCTTAGAGTAGGATTCTAAGTGTATTGGGTTGTAGTAGTAGAAAGAGGCTGTGCAGCTAAGCGCGCAGAGGCCTAGTAGAGTCTGCAGCTGAGTGCACAGGGCGGTGTCGAGTTTGTAAGCAACATTGAAGATTAATAAAAGAGAAGTTGATTCCTATTTCTATGTATTTGTTGTGCATTATCTTCTTTATGTTTGTATTAGGTTATGTATCACGTGCACTGATATGATTGTTGAATATTTTGTAATAACCATAACTCTTACGCACACAAGTTAAGTAATTGGGTAAGTAGAAAGAGACTTGGGTAGTATACAAGTCGTGCCCTGGGTAGGGCAATGTGGAAGCCACACTGCAGGTTGCGAAGGGATCGCAAGTACGCGTTGTGACAGGTCAGACCACAGACCTCCAGAAGCCCCTCAGACATCCCAAGGGTGCAAAAACCTAGTTCTAGCACTCTCCCATACTACTTCGGGTGAGACCTCAATCCGCGCTCCGTGGATTGTTGCCGAAAGGGCAAATAGTACTGGGATTTGCTTGGCTAAATCACCTCTGAACCTTGGTCAGGCCCATACAAGCCGACACTTGTACAAACATACCCTATACACTTCCACGAGTATAAGAAGGATGTGGACAAAGCGAAGAGGATGGCCTTGGATGGAGTCTGAAATCATATAGTTCCACATATACAGAGAAGGAAACAACAAAGGACATGTGGGATATCATTATGAAGTTAGACTAGGATCCATCAGAAAATCATAAGATGATTCTCAAGAAGACGATGATGAACACAAATATGCAGAAGGGTGAAGGCATGACTCCCTACCTAACCAGAATTAAGAATGTCTGAGATGGGCTAGCAGAAGTAGGAGAGAAACTAGAGGACGGTGAACTAGTGTGAATTTCTCTAAATGAGTTTACCATACATTGAGCAACCTTTGTCCTGGGAATTACTGGACAAGATAAATTTTCTATATTAGGAACACCTTTGGAGTGACTTCAGATAGGAGGAGCTAAGGCTCAGTCTTGTCCAGGGCACTACTAGAAGTAGTAGAAAAGGGCCAAAGGTTGAGAAAGAGAAGGATAATGTAGCCCTTACAAGTAAGGGAAAGGCAAAGAAGGGTCCCAGTAAGGGACAGAGCTCAAAGGGAGGAAAAAATATGAAGAAGGATATTTCAAAGAGAAAATCCTTCAGATGTGGTGAATTTGGTCATTACACGATCCAGTGTCCCTAATGAGCACTAGTATTGTAGCAAGAATGCTGCAACTCCTGGGGCTACCAGTTTTACTTTATCAACCCGGGGTTTGTACAAACTTGGAGGTGACAATGTTGTATACACAAGTAAAAGTGATGGTTCTTCCTTTTATCACTATTCAACTGGCGAGAGACCGTTAGGGTTTTCAATCCAGACTTTAATGGATTCAGAAGAAGCTTGATTACTGATGCAAGAAAGAGAAATCTACTCTAGGAAAATCTTGTCTACTCCAATAAGGAAAAGGATTGAAATCCAATGCTAAAAACACATTATTTCCTAACTAGCTACTGAGAAACTATGCTTTACAAGAATGCCAATTTAACATGTATGAAATGATGTTGTCCTAAGCATGGAATTTGAAAACATCAAACATCACTATTGTGCATGTAAAGGACTGAAATAAATATGTTTTTTTTTCTTTTTATTCTTTTTATGGAAAAACAAGTGTGAAAGCTAATCTCTTTTGGTGATGTGGCAGGTGTCTTAGGGATGTTGGTGGATGGTTGGAAGGTTTGGGAGACCCTTAGGTGACCTTGTTTGGCTTCCTGGAGGTTTTCCCTCAATTCAGCCTCAAAACAGACCACTACAAGAAAACCTACAGGATGTCCTAAAAGCCTACAGGATTCCCTATATTTATACAAGATACAACAGAGATCAAAACGATGGGTGTTGAAGGTGATGGAAGGCTTAGGGAAGGTGGTTGGTGGGTGGAATGGAGTGAGAAAATGCCTAGGATCACTCAGAATCCAAAACCAAGGTTGGAAGATGGTTGGATTTGCTCAACATGCTTGGAGAAGTTTCCATGTAAAATGATGAAATTGGTGAAGGTCTTGGTGAAAGCAAGGAATGATTATGGATGGATGAAGTTGGAAGGAGGTTGCTTGTCATGAAACCTTTTTATACTTTTGAAACACCTACACTACATCAAACAATGGTATTTTCCCAAAAATCATGTAAACAAGAAGAATTTCACTAATCTAGAAAAAGCAGAGTTTAATGAGCTAGTTGTCTACTTCATGCATGAGGGAAATTGCAGAATAAAATGGAATCATTGATTAGATCTACTGTAAGACTAAAAATGGAGGAAATGGTAATTGAATTCTACACTTGAAAACTGATCAAATGCTAGTTCAAGTACAGTAAAGTCTAAATTCTACGAGAAAGTAGAAATCTGTCTTTTTGGGGTTTCATAGGGGTCCTTTCCTCAAATCATGATCCCTGAAGGAAGAAGTGAGGCCAAGACACATATTGACAGCTTTTTGGTGTTCCTTTTATCCCTTCTAACCTATTGCTGAAGTAAAGCATAAATCGAAGCAAACTAATAAACAAACTAATCAAATCTACACTACTTGCAATAAAATGCTTCTAAGGACAATTTAACCATGAATTTATGAAACTAATCTAAGCATACATATACAAGAAGAGGAGCCTTTGCTACTAGGTTTGGGCCCTAACCCAAGAGCTTCATCCCTCTGAGTTAACTTAGTACTAGATCATGAAAAATCTCATTCTCATTATCAAAATAGAAAATTACATAGTAATGTCTTCCACAAGTCTGGAGCTCCAAAATAGCTAGTGTTTTTACAACAAAAATTTGAATTCTAATGAGGCTCTAGGCCTCTTTATTTATATAACTAAGTCTCCAACAACTTCCTTAAATATAGGGACACTTGGCTCCCAAACTCAAGATGAACTAACTCTTTCACTATCGCTTACTCGGCTGCCTTTTGATCTTCATGACTTGGTTTCTTGTACTCCAAGCTAGTGTGATTGATGGAGGAATATTCGAATGGGGGAGGAGTAAATGAGAAGGATTTACCTCCTACAATCTCTCTTCCTTGTCCCATTTGAGTTTCAGCCTTTAGTCTGCCAAAATTCCCTAATTTTCTCTCATGAACCTGTATTTAATGCACATTATTCCACTGGGCATAATATCTCACTTTGACTCATATCATTAAACAAAATGTAATCAAAACATGTAATAAGTTGCAAGAAGAGTTGATTTGACTAATCTAGGAGGTGAATGAAGGTCCATATAGTTACCCAGTGATGAGGCTCATCATCACCCCCTGCTGAAAGCGTTGCTCATCCTCTAAGCAACTCAATCAATATCCATGTCTTTCATAGCTCTAGTGGCTTCCTTGACATCCCATGCTTCTACTGTGGGTTCATCTTCTTGTGCATAGAATCATGCCTTTCTTTCTATCTCCTCACATTGTTTTCTTTCTTCCTCTTCCTTCCTTCCTTCTAACATCCCCAAGAGTAGTGGTGGAATGAGTCTCAAGCCATTCCAATTGACTTTGAGCCTTTGGATGGTTTGTTTGTACATGGGTGTCATGTTCAGTGCTTCTCTCATCCTTTGAGGAGAATGGTACTCTCTGATTTTCAAACTGTAAGGAAAATTATTCCATCTCCTTTAGCAAGCTACATGCTATCATCCCTTAATAGTCTGAACATATCCTCAAAATGTGTAATTTCTTTCTCTTTAGCAGCAAGATACCTAGGTGCAAGTTGAGGATCATTTACAATTAAATTATTTGTGTTAATCACAACCATTGGATTGGAATTCTCAGCTCTTATCATGAGAGGCTCTGTTTGTTCCCTTGCTAATATCCTCTTCATTTCTGCAACCCTTGCTTCCTCATGGTTTATCAATGATACCAAAGCCATCAAATATAAATCCCTTTGCTTTTTATTAGGGTCCCATACATTCATATATGTCAAGGTCATGTTATGCAAGTAGAACTCAGACATATTAGTCCTATCTTCCAATGTGCTTTGATCACAAAGATCAATGAACTGTCTATAATCCTGGAATGGCATAGTGCCTCTTTATGCTAGGGTCTAGATTTGGAACTATAGCCATTGTTCCTTAAGGTATAATGCATAGGAATTAGCTGGAATCCTGCATTTGATTGCTTCCAAAGATAGACTGGCCATGGATGCCAATTGATTCTCTCTTTCTTGCAGTTGTCCTTTCAACCATGCATTTTTTGCCTCCAACTGAGTTTTCATTATGGCCTTTCTATCCCTCAAGCTACTTGGTTCTCTGCCCATCTCTTTGAGCTTCTTCTCCATGTGACCAATGCCCTCCAATCCCTTAGACTTGGCAATCTGCATCCATCTATGTGTTCTGTCTCTTTATTTCTCAAGCTCAGAGAATAATGGGATGGAAAAAAAAATTTGGAATGACCCTGCTCCCTTCAATAAATCTTTAGTAGGAATCAAGATTAGGTTGAGCACTAGGTTCCCTTAGCTCTGGGTTCTCTCTCTTTGTTTCTTGTTGCATACTTCCTTCCTTATCCAATTTATAAGTTTCCTGTAGGTTTAGCAGAGTTTCCTATAGGACTGCCTCTGCTTCCTATAGGTCCTGCTATGTATCCTATAGGATGTATTTTCCTTTGGATGAGGTAAATCTAGTCACAGGCCTTCTCTCATAAGTATAGGAGGCTTGGGGGAGGTTTTTGTTGAAGATCATTCTCCTTGATTTTTTATAAGAGGAGCCATCTTCTCCTGATGTTTAGGTGTGTCCTCAATAACAATGGGAACCTTGGTTGGAGTTTGAGGTTTTCCCTGCCTTATCCTTGTACTTTTCCTTGTTCTAAAGCATAATGGGGTTTGCCTTTGTCTCTTGCATTTTTGTTTGATAGGGGTTCTAAGGGTAGTGAGGGAAGTTACTACCTCTTTCTCGGTGGCTTCTGGAGACACCCTAGGTGACTCCACTTTGTCCTCTGCCTCCTTATTTCCATTGCCCTTTTCACCTTTGTCTTTCCCCTCTTCTTCTCCCTCTAGATCCTCATCTTATTTATCAGTTTCCCCCTTGACATCTTCCTTTGTTTCTTCATCACCTTCTTTCTCTTCCTCTTCCTCTTCCTCCTCATCTATTTCCTCTTCATCCCTCTCTGCTTCTTCTTCATTTGTTTCAGTCTCTTCTTCATCCTTTTCACTGACAGTAGAGCTTATATTATATGTGAGTACAATAGATCAGTACTCAGTTGCAGTGGTTGTAGTAAAACCATGAGTCCATATGTCGTGAGGCATTGTTGGGAGCAGTGCAGTGAGGCACAATTCAATGTCAGCAACAGTGTAGATGCAGAGTGGTTCAACTACACGGTTAGAAAATTAATCAAAGTATGTGTAGTGGCTTGGTGGACAGTGACTGGTTGTTACAGATGTCAGACAATAGCAATGTGGTACAAAGGGGAGATCTTAAAAACCCAGAAAAGGTTTCGCTATATAAGCTCGTGAAACACCTTAATTAACTTAATTAGCCATCATTTATTTTTTTCTTAAGTCTAACTTAGGAAAACTAGTTAATTAATGGGAATTAATTAAAGAATATCAAAATTCTCTAGAAACTCACATGGATCGAGTTTGAGATTATCTTAGTCGTTGGTGAGGATTTAATAATGGTCGTTGAATCTCCAACGAGAGATTATAAGAGAAATTTAATGGGATGGAGATAAACACAAGAGGAACAACAAATTATCCACAAAATGCAAATTTCCTAGCGCACGGTGATTCAGTGAGGGAAGAATATGAGTCAATGGAGGAGCATCAAAGATAGATGGAGCAACATCACAGAGATCCAACTATTTTCTAGTGTTTATCTAGCGTAAGTTTGGCAGGAGATAGGAGGCCAAATTTTTTTGCAAAGAGGGTTGCATAGCTAGTGTGAGTGAGCTAGAACCCAGTGCAAAATGTCAAAAAGAGGTCGATTCAGTTGTTGGAGGCCTAAAGATTGTCCAAAAGGAAAAACGACGTCATTCCAGATGTAGAGGGAATTAGGACGGCTCATCTGAAGCTAGCTAACAAGTTGTATAATTTTCCCAGACTACGCAATGTGAATTCTGGCAAAGTGAGTTACCAGTGAGAGAGTTCGAACAAGCCAGAGGGAGGTCGAATTGTTGTAGAAGGGTGAAAATTTCTCCAATTATTTTTCTAAGATATTTTCCAGAGGATTGCCAGTTGGGCATCCAAATTATTGTACTCAAAATTTTACTACTGCATAATAATAAAATAAACCCTCATCTGCTACATTGGTTTTCCCTTCGGGGTTTTTCCGAGGACTATTAGTCCAAAATATTGATGTCTATTTTATTGTATGTGTGCATTATTTTCTTAGTTTCCATATTATTTTCCGCAACGTAATTTATTTTTGATGAAGATTTCAATTGTTATTTTATCGATATTTATCGTAAATAACAAATAAATTCAAGAATATTTAGGAGATAAATTTCCAGTTAATTGTAATCAAGGAATTTTCACATGGAAAGAATGAAAAATTGTCCCCATGAAACAAGCACCAAGATATATACCATAACAAGCCATAATTCCAGTAACTTCCAAGAAACTCTACATAAACATGTTTCTAGGTCGAGACAAACTAGGGAACACATCCAGGATTCCATACCTGCCAAAATATAAAGAAGAAAATATGCATTGTCGGAGATAGTACCTCAAACTGCCTCACCGAGAGTCATCCCGCTTGGACATTATTCATTTTCAGAGGTATAAATTGTATCAGGGAACCTTCCACTAAACCTGAGAGGATCCAACAAGTCACCCTTATCAGAATCACAAGTGACATTTCCTTCAACCTGCACAAGGTGAGAATCAATCTTATCTAGACAGAAATGTTGGTTCTTGTAACACCCTCATCGCACATCTACCCAAGCAATCGGCCAACCAGGGTAAACATGTGAAGAGAGGCTACTATGATGGGATTCAACCTCCTAGGTGACCTTAAGGAAGTGGAATTGACATAAACACAAGATACAGACCTTCCACATAAGCAACAAGACTCCCAAGAACTATCCCAACCTCTCAGGTAACCAACCCCTGGGTCCCATTGAGTTTTTAAACCAATTAACCCTCGGACGCTCCCATGATATTGGCATGCATGCATCTAGAAGGCTCTCGATGCTCCCACAGCATGGTATGCCAATGTCCAGGGACTATTTTTCTCAGTGATGTGCCAGTGTGCTCAGGATTTGAGCCACTTTTTCAGGCTCAGAGCCCAAGTCACTACCCAGAACTAAATGGCACCTTCATAACATAACGATAACAAGGGAATGATGATACAAATGTAATTACTTGAACAAGCCTTTGACTAAAACCCTACTAACCATGACAGGAATTTCATCAAACATATCACAAATATGTAATATATAGGAGTAAACAATAGATCTAAGCATAGGGGTCTCATACTTATCTAAGGATCATTAAGAAGCATTTTTCCCTTATATCATTAGTTGCATTATAATTGATAAGGTCATAGATACATTGTTCATTCATTTACAAATCAAAACATGAGGAGAGACCCATACCATTACTATCATAATACATGCTTATAACCAGCATAATAAAAATAGAAATATCAAGGATACATCAGCAATAGAATCCACATATAAACCAATACATTTACAGATAATATGTCAAGGAAATAGCCTCTTATTAATGAATGCAAAATCCAACCCAGGATGGGACTATGACATTCCACCTAGCCGTAGAATGGTTGAGCCAATTCTCTCTTCGGTCATTCACCCCCATGCCATATTCCAAGCATGAATGCGGGACTTAAACTAAAAGAACCAACCAAGGCATCTCAAGGTTAAGCCACCTCACCCTCATCAATAGAAACTAGGCTTTATTGTAATCCATCACGGATCACTAGACCAACACAATAAACATGTCATAACATCCTTTACCATGATCTCCACCAGATCACTAGGCCAAATAAACATGGATTCCATCGGATTTCTCCACCTACACTGTGAGGAATTTTCCTATCTCTTAGTCTCTTAGACTTTACCGCAATCCACACTGGACCACTAGGCCCTAAACCGAAACCCACTCTCTAGACTTTACCATATATCCCATCCCAATATTACTAGGCTTGATGGAGAGCACCCACCTCTAGGCTTTACCATATATCTCACCATTCACCGATCGAGGATTCCTAGGCCCATCGAGGCAACACAATACCTAGATTTACCTCAACCCATAGTTTGTTTCAGGAGTCAATAGGTTAGTGTATTTACCGCAATTCATAGTCTGGTTCAGAGATCACTAGGCCATGTGTTATTTCTTTTGGAGATCCACCTCACTCATCTTTGAATCCATCCAGCAATCCAATTCAACGAAAACATGAGAACCCCATCACAGCATGGCTATCCAAAAATGGAAAGGCTAGGCTAAAAACATTTTCACACCTGGAAAAACCCATGCCATAACAGCAAGAACCACATGCAATACCATGCATGTCAAATGTAGCAAGAAAAACACACATGCAAATCGATACCTACAAAGAATCCTATTGTAGATGCTTGATCATTTTCTTACTTTCTTGCTCCTTCCTTCCTCTTTCCTTCTTTTCCTTTCCTGATCCAATGCAAAACCTAAGCAAAAGCTTGTCAGTTGATCTTCAAAAGCGTTTTTATTAATGATGCCTCTATTTTCTTCATTTTCCTTCAATTTCCTCCTTACATGCAACATGTGACCTTTCGCCTTCCTTTTCTCCTAATTTCTATTATTTTCATAAATAAATGTGCAAAAAATCATTTTTCCTTTCTAGAGCCTTTTCCATTGCCTTTTCCATTTTCCTTTAGCCATAATGAACTAAATGAATACTCACTAGGATGTTTTTCCCACTATTCATCTTGGAATATGTGTCCCATGACCATGGTCTTATATATTTTTACATGGATTTTTAACTAGGGTTGTTACAAAACCCTCCCCCTTGGGGGAACACCGTCCTCGGTGTTCAATGACACCTATAACCAGCAAGGCTGATGAAAAGAAAGACATACTGCCAATGGAGCTTTATAACATAGTTTGTTGCAGTATTTACAATGACCACTGCTGAAACATGACAATCATATCGTTTACTGGAGCTTTATAACACAACTTGTTAAAGTATTTACAATAACAACCACCTATACTTAAGCACATTTACTTCAACCAACAAATAACCATACTATCTATGGAGCTTTATAAACCAGTTCAATATCGTATTTACAATAATACACATATACACACATTTTCTCAACCAACAAATAAAAGGATATGGTACATGTATCAATCAACAAGGGAATCCAAGGGTGCACACCTCCACCCTCAAAAGTAGTATCAGGATTCACCTCCTTCCCAGGAAGTCCATAATCCATTGTCAAAGTCAAAATTGCATCCAATGTCCAGCGCTACAATGCAGCACCACTTGTCCTCTCAGTGAATAGTTATCGGCTCATTGTTTCAGGTGTTGGGTGTGTGTTATAAACTTTCCATGACTAGCCCCACGTGTGAAGCCAAGGGGTTAGAGGGGGGTGGCCACCCCCCCCTTCAGTGTGCCAAGCACAGTGTGAGGTCACTTGGCAGACGGAAACCCCCCTTGTCAGGGGGTTTTCATGGGGGCGGGAGCCCCCCTACACGGGGTCTGAGGCAGTGCCTCGGGAAAAAAAAAATTGAACCCTATATTAGGTGGGTGGACCTACCTATGGTTTTGTGGATGGATTTCGCACATGGTTTTGGGCATGATTTTTTTCTTCCCATGGTATTTTGTAGATCCAATCAAGGGAACTACGGTTATGTTCTAATCCAAGGTTAATAGATTGGGGTTTATGGATGCTTCGGCATGTACATATATGTATTATAACATTGAAAGGAATATAATGAAAAATCAATCTGGTAGTCCCAGTTTTGTGATCGAGGGGAAATCCCTGTGTATATTTTTTTATGTTTTATGCTCTCGCCATTGTTTATTTTCTGTTTTTAGAAGTCGTATGCATGTAATTTATGTACATGGTTAAAACCTATACTAGAGAACACTCTCAATGTGCATCTAATTCCATCTAGCAATGCTAATGACCAAAATAAATCCATCATCGGTCTTTCCTTCTCTTCTACACAGTCCCTTGGGAAATCTGGTCACCCCCTTCCGTGTAGTCCATCCCTTGGCAAGGCTTCCTCGCATCAGAAGATACAAAAACCAAGGTGTATCCTTGCCTTAAAACCATCATACCATCCAAAGCATGCTCATGGCATTCAATGGAAACTATTAGGTACCAATGTCCCACAATGGCCCTGCTCCTAAATGCTTTACCAACATACTAGTGTCTGTTCCAATTCCTTTTGTTGTTGTTGCTAATGCATGTTGTTAGTTTTGACCACTCAACCAGACATTTCATGTTTTCCTGTACCAGCAAATAATTTCCATTAGATTTAAAACAAATTGAATAACTACAAATCATACCTCATTGGTGGCCCGTCAATATGGTATACTTGCAAATATGTTTTCTTCCTGACATAACAAGTCAAGCTAGCATCTTTTACCAAATCATCATGTATAAACATATCACATTAGTTTAGCTCAAAACACAACCATCATAGATCAAAACCATAAATCACATATAACCATCATAAACCAGAATCATTGATCACATGTAATCATCATAGACCAAAATATTTAATCACATGCATAATAAAATTGAAATAAAATATTGAAACGTATTCTTTAATCAATCCTTAGTTTTTGCCTTTGTCCTTATTCTGTACGCATGTGGGATTGATTGCCACACCCGACAACACCCAGTGTCTTATCCTCAACTATGTGCACATACACATAGTGTGCATCACACACATACAACCAGACATGACATACAACACCATGCAATACATGCACCTACACTTGAAATACCACACATACACCTACACCCAATATAATGCACAACAGAAATACGTACACAGAGTACAACACAATGAATACATATGTCACGATACCACAACTACACAATGCACATACATAGTATTGCATGCCCACAACACATCATGTACAACATGCACACAATACCACACGTACACCAGTACCATTTGTACAACATGTACACAATACCACTTGTATACAACACCACCTACACAAAGTGTGCACAACATCACATGTACACAACACCACCCGCATAGCGTGTACACAACGCCACTTGTACATGGTACCACCTGTACAATGATTACACAATGCCAGACGTACACAACACCACATGCACAACATGTACATGACATCACATGTACACAACGCCATATGCGCAACATGTACACAACACCACCTGCATACAACACCATATGTACATGTACACGACACCACATGCTCGTAGCACCACCTGTACAATCATGCACACAATCACCATATGTATATAACACCACATATACAACATACACACAACACCATATGTACATAGCACTACATATACAACACATACATAACACCCTATGTACACATCACTACATATCCAACATACGCATAGTACAATATGTACACAACACCACATATCCAGCATGTACATAGCACCATCTATACCCAGTACTGCATGTGCAATATTCGCACAACACTATCTATACCACTTTGTATATAATATTCCATAAAAAACATGTACACACACTATATATACACAACACTGCATGCACACAACATCACAGATGCAACATCTACAACATATACAACATATGCACAATAATAGTACCACACATCCAAAACCGCATTATCTCTACCAAGTAACCTTGCTTCCAGTGTCTCTCCGCCATCCATGCTTATCTTAGCATCTCGTAAACCACAGTACTTTCATTTCACTAATGTATCCCTCGATATAGCATGTCTATAACATAGACATAATATAATCGCATAATATCAACTCATAACCACATGATATTGGCCTCATATATTTGTCATGACTACTATTCCACTTGATTCCTCATAAACGAGGAACCTCTTCATGCCATTCACCTACGTAAGCAACCATTCCTCCACAAGGATGATCATTGGTGACCGTGTGAGACAACGACATACATACATATATGTATACATATAAACATCAACATAAAACAATCATGATCCCTAATGACCCTGTCAAACAATGACATACATACATACATGTATACATATAAACATCAGCATAAAAGAATCATGATCACAACATAATTACTAGATATCATAAGGTCAAGGTTAAGAGAACTCCCTTTATCCATGCACAACATTGAGAACCACAGTTCCCAACATAGATAAGGCATTTGATGCCTTAAGTCCATTCACCTTACATTTCTTGATTACCTTTCCCATGATTGTCCTACCATCTTCAATTTATACCAATGGACCCAACCAGTCCAACTAGTTGTCATACTCTTGCCCTCAACTGCCCTTATACATGCACCGAGCTTCATCCAGGTTTTACCTTACCTGTCGGATATCACACCACTCTCCCCTAGCTCCATTAACTTACCTCTTTCCCAAACCAATTCCTAAGACTCAAAACAATAAAGGCAAGACTGAGAAGCAAACAAGAAGAAAAGCATGGAAAACCAACAACAATACGACACCACAAACAAAGTGGCATGGCCATGCACAAGAGGCAAACAAAACCACAATCAAGCACAACAAATCACCAAAAGAACAAAAGCACAAGTTTTTTTTCTATTAAAAAAATGGAAACAAAAACACCTAAAATGAACTTAGGAACTAATTACACTTTTACATTATACCTATGTTTATTCTTACATTATTTTCTTTCTATATAAAAAAAAGGTAAAAAGGGGAAAAATGGAAAAAGATAAAGTTAATATTAAAATATTTTAATAAAGTAAATATTGAAATATTTTGTTTAGAGTAGAATATATTTTTGTTATCAATTATTTGAAACTAATTACACTTTTACATTATACCTTCTAAATGTTTATTTTTATAG
>APFE031450729.1:270867-285406 GCA_000404065.3 Pinus taeda
GTTTTGTGCATGATTTTTGCACATGTTTTTTGGACGCAATGGTTTTTCGGTCCATGGTATTGGATGTGATGGTTTTCGGTCCATGGTATTGGATGTTTCGACATGTATAAATATGTATTATAACATTGAAAGGAACACAATGAAAAATCAAGTTGGTATTCCCGATTTTGGGATCTAGTGGGAAAATCTTTGTGTATATGTGTTTTATGTGTTATGCTCTCCCATTGTTTATTTTTCTGTGTTTTAGAATTCGTATGCAAGTAATTTCTATACGGGGTTAAAACCTACATTTGGTATCATAGCAGTTTTGGCTTCAAGGGGACGTCTTTATTGCTGAGGGGTTTTGCTCGGGCCTGTGATAGACCTTGTTCAATGGGAGATCTGCAAAATCGATTCTAGTGGTGAAAAAAGATGGTGAGCAATGGAAAGATAGACACTGAGAAATTTAATAGTCAAAGTTTTGAGTTGTAGAAACTCAAGATGCGGGATCTATTGGTGGATAAAGATCAATGGATCGTGGTAGATCTGGGTACTAAACCAACGGGAGTGTCCAATGAAGAACAAAAGAAGTTGGATCAGAAGGCAAAGAGCACAATACGATTGTGTGTCTCAGATTCAGTATTGCTGAATGTATTAGGGGAAGCTACGGCAAAGGCTTTATGGGACAAGTTAGGGACTTTGTACCAATCTGAGTCTCTGGTGAATAAATTGTTCTTGTGAAAAAAGTTGTATAACCTGAGGATGAAAGATGGAGACTCGGTGACAGAGCATCTGAACGCATTTAATACTGTGGTAAGTCAGTTAGCATCTGTTGATATTAAAATTTCAGATGAAGATAAGTGCATTAGTTTGTTTTGTTCTCTACCAGATTTGTGGGATAGTTTGGTTATTGCAATAGGTAGTAATGCAATTACCTTGCACTTTGATGAAATAGTCTCATCCTTGTTGATGAGGAGATGAGACAGAAAAATATGGAGAGTCAAAATGGTTATGCCTTGTCTGTACGAGGCCGAACCCAGAACAGAAGCAAAAATAAGTCATCGAGTGGGAGATCTAAATCTAAAGGGAGATCTAAATTTCTAGGAAAACCTGTAAAGGTGGTGTGCTGGAAATGTGGAAAGGAAGGGCACTACAAAAAGGATTGTAAATCTAAAGCTCCTGACAAAGGAAAGAGATCTGATGAGGCTCCTTCTGCAAAGGCGAAAACCACCTCAGATGAAGGTGGGGATGTGTACTTGGCTTCTTCAAGTACACATGTAGATTATGAGGCATGGTTGATTGACTCAGGTGCATCATTTTACTTCACTCCCCATAGAGAGTGGTTCTGCGAGTATGAGAAATACGATGGTGGTGATGTCTTCTTAGGGGATGATAGGAAGGTGTTGGGTGAAAATATGTATGTTTAATTCTATTTTAGTACTTGCCCAACTATTTAATTTGTCAATCCGAGGTTTGTAAACTTACGAGGCACATGCACTATATATGCAGGACCAAAGTGGAACTAATTTAATCTAAATTACTGAAATCAAATTAATCTAGGAAGGCATTGAAACATTAACTATGAAAGCAGGAAATTGCATAAAGGAAAAGCAATACAACATGTGAAGAATTGAATGACAAACAACATATGTGAGCTCATAACAATAAAACTATCTCAAATTATATTACAAGAATTAAATTATAAATCATGAAAATGTAGCAATAAAAAAATATGAATCAAAGCTAATCTCCATTCTCTATTATTCATTATTCCTTATTAAAATGAAGAGAGAGCACTCTCTTATATATATGAGGAAGATAACCTTCTCATAATTACATATCCAATATTCTCTCAAGCACTCTCAACTAATTTCCCATTATTACAAGATATGGTCCCACAAATCTCTCAAGCATTTTTAACTACTTTCCCATTATTATAAAATATGATCCCTTTGAATCCTCCCTAAATCTCTCACATATCTTGGATAAGATATGCCAACCAAATCCTCCATGCTTTTCTCCTTAGGAATAAGCTTGCATAATTATCTCCTTAATATGGTGGAGAAGATATGGATAAGATATTCCAACCAAATCCTCCATGATTTTCTCCTTTGGAATAGGCTTGCATAATTGTCTTCTTAGTATGGCGGAGGAGATATTTGAGAAGTCTCTTGGAATTAATTCTTCACATATTTCCTACACATCAAAAAACTCACATATTCTTGAGATATATATAAAAATATGTACATTTTCTAATAATTAATCATAAATTCACTTGTAATACAAAAATGAATAAAATGGAAAATAAGAAGGTGAAACCCAAATGTATGTATGAAAATGATATGATAAAAGGTTAATAGGACGATGAGATGTAAAAAAAAGGTGGATGAAAATATGACATTTCTGAGTCCCAACATATTGGGAGACCACAATAGGCTATATCATTTATCCTTAGGAAGTCGTGTCTGCTGCCCTATCGATCGCAATGCACTGAACAAAGCATTCGGGAAGATTGACTGTCGTATGTAAAAAGTATTCTGCAGTTTTGCAATTGGTTTGGTAATCCCTCTGCCTAGATTTCTAGAGTAGTCACTTTCGTTCTTTTTCAGACTCCTTAAAAGAAAAGGTCCATCTGAGCACTTGTCACTTCAGGCTCATTAAAAATCAAAGGTGACTAGAGTCATCTTTAGCTTTTTCTCAACTCTTAAAAAGTGAAAAAGCAAGTTGTGTCAAAGCGTCATAAAATTTATTTTAATCAAAATAACATCATTGTTCCCTCATTGGTCTTAGGTTGAGAAAATGGAGTCCACCAATCAAGGATTTCCCCTTGGCGGAAATCCTAGTCCTTTCTCTTCTTGGGGAGATGTTGGTGCTCCACATATGGCTACATTGTCCCTTCTAGGACTCACAATTGGCCTGCCAGTATGGCTTTTCTTGACCTCTGTCGTTCAAAACACCGTAATTCCTTAGCAATCAAACCAGTAACCAAATGATACTAAGGTCGCTCCCCCACCTTCTACTTCGTTTGTTTCTCCCTCTCCTTCTTCCTCTTCACTTGGTGAAGCTAGTAACGCTAAAAAACAAGTAACTGAGAAGAATAAGGAAGGGAAGGAGAAGAAGAAGAAGCCAATGACGAAAGGGGGAAACCATGCATCATCTGGGGAAAATCCGCACACTACACCATCCAAACCCAAATCTCCATGTGTCATTTGCAAGGGAGACCATTATCATCGAGATTGTCCTTGCATCCTACGGATCTTAAGGGACTGGTCTCCCCGTTTGCACAATCCAGTGTCTTCAACCTCTGATGATCATGTTGAGAGTACACCATCAACTAGTGAAAATGAAGTCAATGGACAGAAAGGAAGATCTAAATTTCCTTGTAGGCTGTGTGAAGGCAATCATGCCCTCGACCATTGTCCATTCCTGGACGAAGCTAAAAGAGTCTTGGATAATTGTCCTGCTTCACCGCAGTGACTTCCTCCTGGATACAAGAAACTCTTGCCAAGTCCATCACAAGTTGAATATCCGGCTGACACACCTATGTTGTCAGTCAAAACATCTATCATTGAAGATAAACCTTCTAAGTCCACACCGGACCAAAGTCCCTCCTCCAAGCAATATAGTTGTTTCCTTCAATTTGAAACTACTAGGGAGACCCCGCCTACCATCTAATGTACCATTCTCAATCATAATACAATCTTATAGAATGGCTATGGTTAGCACTATCATAGATGAAGGGGCTTCCATGAGTATCCTTTCCTCAACTGCTTGGAAAGCGCTTGGTTTGCCATCGCTTCTACCTGAGATTCGAAATTTATCAGGCTTCAACAAAGGAACCAGTCGACCATTAGGGATCCTTCCAAATTTGCCTATAAATTTGAGAAGGAAAGTCGTTTATCTAAACATGATGGCACTTCAAGGGCCATTAGATTACAATCTACTCCTTGGGTGTGACTACATTTATAGCATGGGAGCTATTGTTTCCTCACTCTTTCGAGTGATGTGTTTCCCGTATGAAGGCAGAGTGGTCCAACTCGTAGACCAGCTTTCATTCCCTAGTTCAAACACAGCTACTAGTCAAGTCCTATCCCTAACTAGTCTTTTTTCACAAGGAATGTCTCATCAACCTCCAGTCCATCCACCTGATGAGGGGGAGTGATTCGGTGAATGTGACTAAACCCAAGGGGCATGCGCCCTGGTTTGCTTTGGCAGGAAAACCCCAAATATAAGGTAGGTTTCCGCGTAGGATATATGACTAGTCTGACACACCCATCCGTTTAGGAAAATGGGATTAGACTGGAATAAGATTCCCTCATCAAAGTTTATATGAGTGGAAGCTCCCACCAGTCACCTTTGTCTATTTCGATGGATAGAACCTAGGAACAAGTGAGAAAAGAGTGGTAAAAGCTCTATCAAGGGAGAGAGGAAACAAGCAAGGAGCCAAGCGAAAGATTGAGGTTGGTACTCTTTGCTTCTCTCTCATCTATCTCTCATAAAGGAAAACACAAGTGACTTTAAATTGTTTGTTTCTAAGATAGCTACCCATCTTAGTGGGACTAGCAGCTCTGAATGGACACTAGTTTTCCCGATAACAATGTCCCATCCTTCTTCTACACAATTACAATTGGGATCTCACAAGATGAGGACCTTGGTCAAATGCGGCCCTTTTGGATGAGCTCATGAATTTGAAATTTTATTTCCTCATTCTCCAAGAGAGACCATTATATATTTCATCAATGGGTAAAGGAGAAACAGGTTTCAAGTCAATTGAGTGCTTCATCTGATAATGCAGGGGAACCACCATAGGTGAAGAAACTATATATTTGTCTGTTTCTACAATCTTTTCCACATACTTTTTTTGTGTAAATAGGCCTTTGTTTTGAGGATGTGAAGGTCACAATGACATAGATTTCACCTTTTGAATGAAACATGAAGAGGACAAACTTTGCAGTATGAGAGATGCCATTTCAACATTGTTTTACTGAGATCAATGAAATTGTAGTAGTTATAAAAAAACTATAGTACCCTGTAGAGTTGACCCCTTGATGTGTAAATTGTCGTGGATATTCCACTAGACAATTTATCACAACATGTCTATTAAAATATATTAGAAATCTGAAATCTGCAATGTGAGGGTAAATTTCTCATTAGATTTTATGATTTGTTAGTTATTTTGTTATGCCTATGCATTCAATATAGAATAGTGAAATAAAACTCAAACCACAATTAACACAAGATATAACCTAGGAGATCCTTTCAAGAGAAAATCTAGCTAGAAAGTGAGGTTGCTCTATTATTTGTCTCTAGATGGAAAATGGATGCAAGTATAAAGAAGTGCAACATGTGGCTCGTGGGATATTACAATCCACAAACCATCTATATTTTCTCTCTCTGTATCCACTCTCAGTTATTTTTCTCATCTATGGAACAAAATGTACTCGGATATAATGGAACACATTTTCCTCCTAGTGGCATAGTTACAACATAATCTAATAACCTACTAGTGGTTAAGTTTGGTTCCTTGAATTCTTAGCTAGAATTAGAATATTGACTCTTCTAAAGTCTTCTTCATCTTGATCATACGACTAGACCCTTTTCCATGAATATTGGAGTATGATGTGGCATCCTCTTGAGTCATGGTGGTCAAAACATAAAGGTCAACTTTTGGGTGGCATAACTTTTGCATATAGACTCTGATTGAGGCAATTATTGCATTGTTGCAAAGGTATATGTGTGTAGAATAGAGTTGGTGAGTGAATTCTTAAGGAACACAATTTTACTCCAGAAAATGTTATTTTATGCCACAAACAATATTTCAAACACCAATTTTCTAAACTAGGACCTAATGGTAAAAATGGTTTCATGAGCTTATTCCTCCACTTTTCCCACTTCGAAAACATTGATATGGATGAAAAATAATATAAGATCCAATTCAGATCACGCTCCCCTATTTTGGGAGGTTTTTGGTCCCCAAAATCTTCTATTGAATGAGATGAGGAAAATTTCCTCCACCTTCTATCAAGTGTACCATTTAGGTTTTCTTGGATATTGTCCTTTCAACCAATCTACCAAAGGTCATCAAGGGAATTTTTAAGTAAAAATGGGTCTCAAAACAAAAAAAATGTATGAACAAAATTAACTTTTAAAGAACCAATAGGATTAAAGATGTTGAATTCATCCCCAAGGGAAAAGAAAAAACATTTTTTATTATTATTGTATTTTTAGCTTATCTCCTTATAGATTTATTCAAATGTTAAGTGTAGACACCCATTGGATGAGAAATTCAAATCCGTATCCAACGAATACCCACACCGCATATTTATGAGTAGACCCATATAAAAAAAAATGAAAATACATGCAAAAAACAAGTTAAACATGTTTTTTCCATGTATTTTCAATTTTTTTATGTGGGTCTACTCACACATATGTATAGTAGGTATTTGTTGGATTTACTGTTAGAAATAATACTGAGAGGGGGGTGAATCAGTATTATCAGATCAATAATTTTATTTCCCAAACAGATTTATATACGCTACTTCATTGAAGTGAACTAGCGTGTACATGCGACTGTGCTTAAAGAAACCAGCGTATATGCAGAGAACTTGTGATTTAGACAGTTTATCACGTGTTGAGCTTAAACCAGTATATTAGAGATTTATTAGTCAGTGTAGTAAAAGTAGAATAAAGCATCACACATAAGCCACATACATGAATACCAATATTTAAGGTGGAAACCCAATGTGGGTAAAAACCACCTATTGCTATTGTCTCTGTCTTATTTTAATAATAAGAAAATATGTTTACAATCTTGTATTGGTGCAGACTCATACCAGTACGTAGGCTTCTACCTGCAGAAGGTTACAACCTTCTCTCATTTTCCAGCTTCTACTGGAAGGGAGCTACAACCCCCTAGCTCTTGTACTAGCCAATATGTTTACTAGTACGTAGGTGCCAGCCTACAGAAAACTCCACTCTTCTCCCAGGGACCACGTTTCATGAATTTTCAGACTGGATACTCCTGGATCACAACACCACAAGTTGAAGGCCACGTTTCATCAAATTTTCACCCTGGACCCATCAAAGTCTTTTAAACTTAAACTGCATCAACCAATATTCAGTTAATCTGAACAATCAGATCACTGACACCAGAAGACTGTGTTGAACCCAAAACCCTACATCATCATCCAGAACCAATAGTAACCTCAAAAATCATGCATTAGAGTGTATACACTACTTGGTTGAACCCAACCTGTGTGTATACACTACTTCCTTTAACTCAACCTACGTATATCTCTAAAGATACTGAATCATAAACTTCTGAACCATAGACTGTACCAATCAGCGACATTCTAAAGATCTACTGTCATATTACAGAGTTCAAAACAGATAGCAGAAAGGATCACCCTTTCTTCTCAATCAATCAATCAATCCGACTCAATTTCCTTATACAACAGTTCTGCATTTAGATCTAAGAGGACTTCATTGACAGACAACAGTAAAACAACATAATTTGATCAGATAGATCCGTCACATCTGAACACAAGTTTTTCTTTTTGTATATGCTACTTGAAAGAGTTGAACCTGCGTGTACACGCGCTTTGGCCGAGATGAACCTGCATACATATCTGCAAATTTTGACTCAGAACTTTGCTGCAATTTCAGACTTCAAACAAACCCAGATCATGATAGATAACAAGTAGAACATGCACAAAACATCAAATCTGGTCTCAACCAATATCAGATCATTCAAGAATAAGTCATTTCAAGTCTCATGATTCCTGATCCAATGTTGAACTCAAGGTGCACATGAAAATTTCAGATCTAGTCCCAAACATAACCTTGCAACATAATATATACTTTAGATAGAAGTATTCCTTAGAATCTCATTGCTTTCACACTTTGGCCTAATGATATACTCTTACGCCTTTCTCAATACCTTGAACCAAAACCACTTAGGACCAATACCTTGGACCTAATACCTAGGGTCAATACCTTCGACCAAATGCCTCGGACCAATTACCTTGGAACAAAATACCTCGGATCAAATACCTTGGACCAAAAACTTGGTTTTCCAACATGTACGCGCTTTTCCTCCTATGAAAGTGCGTGTATATGTTATACGCTACTTTTGTTTTGTTAAACAACGTGTATATGTACCTTGGACAAAGTGAACCAGGGTTATACCTCTCTTTCTTCATTCTTTGGAGTCTGATCTGTAATCCTTTGTTGTTGACCTCCTACACTGTGAACTTTCATCTGAGTGAGTTTCCATCAAGGACAACACCTGTATCATAATGCCAACAATCTCCCCCTTTGGACTTGATGGCAACAATAACACCAAGACACTCTTCCCCTTTGACATCAAGGGAAAAGTGCGGACCAAAATATTCTCTCCCCTATTTTGTTTATTCTCCCCCTGAGTACATGTTGGATTGTCTAATTGAGCTCCCCTTTGTACATGCTGAGATGCAATGAAACCATCCATGCTCCCCCTGAGCACAAGTAGAGTCTGCAAAAATATTGTCCAAAATAATAACATGAATCTATAACTCAACTATGTGAGTATGACCTTCCTATCACCAATGACTCATACATACATTTATCTCCCAACCAAGTGGGGATATACCAAATTTGACTCATCCACCCATCCAAGTGGGGATATACCAATTTTTTATACATGGCATAAATATAATTACATCATCCATCTCATGCAAAGTGGGGATACAAATTACATCATTTGTCTAATAGGACTCATTCAAATGTATGAGAAGACATATCACACCCTAGACTTTTACATGACTTAAGCAACAAAAGGTATAAATATTTGAAGCCATAGCTGGACTCAACAACCATAATGCCAACAATGCAGAATGCGGGTGAAGGCTAATGCTCCCCCTGACCCTATGCTACATGTGCATTGTTAACAAGTCAATGATCAAGGCATCTTTGTCAGTTAGAAAAAAAATAATGAATAGAGCATATCAATAGACTGTAATCATCAACATCAGACAGAGCACCCATATCAGAGCCTGCCCCATTGTTTTTCTTGTCTAAAAAGCATATACGCTCCTTGACCCACAGAAACCCGCGTGTGTACGCGACTAAACTTCACGAAACATGCGTATAATAACCTTTCTTTGAAAAATTAGATTTAACAACAGGATGATGCAGTAATTAATCTCAGCTTTTGTCTGAGATATTCAAATGTTTGTCTCGGTAGTGGTTTAGTGAATATATTAGTAACTTATTCTTTGGAGAGAACATACTTCAATTTGACTTTTTGTTCAAGCACTTGTTCACGTAAAAAATGGTATTTGATGGGTATGTGCTTGGTCTTGAAGTGCATGACTGGATTCTTTGAAATACTGATGGCACTTGTATTATCACATAGAATGGAGATGGGTCCAGTATATGTGATCTGAATGTCTTGCAAGGTTTCCATCATCTAAAGTAGTTGTGTGTAGCAATATGAAGCAACCACATATTCTACTTCAGCTGTAGATAAAGAAATTGAACTTTGTTTCTTGTTGAACCAAGACACTAACCTGGAACCCATATAGAATACACCACCACTAGTGATTTTTCTGTCACCAATACTTCTTGCCCAATCTGCATTTGTATATGCATGAAGAGTAAGATCTGCATCTCTAGGATACCATAAACCAAAGTCCTGAGTTCCTTGAAGATATTTGAAAATTATTTTGACTGCCTGAAGGTGTGATTCCTTTCGATTTGCTTGGAATCTTCCAACTATTCCTACTACATGCATGATGTTAGGTCGGGTACCTATTAGATAAATCAGACTGCCAATCATGGATGTGTGAGTTGGTTGATGTATTTCTGTTGATTCATCATTTGAGTTGAGACTGCATCCTGATACCATTGGGGTACATACAGGTTTAGAATCTTCCATTATGTACCTTTTCAAGATCTATTTGAGATATTTGGTTTGTGAAAGAAAAATACCATCTTTATTTTGTTGAACTTGTAGGCCAAAAAAATAGGTAAGTTTATGAAGCAAAGACATTTCAAATTCTTGCTGCATTACTGAAGCAAAATTCCGACTCATGGATTCTTCATTGCTACCAAAAATGATATCATCAACATAAACAACGATAATTATCAAGTTATCAGTTTCAATCTTTGTATATAGATTGCTATCTGCTGAACCTTTTGTAAAACCTTGTTGGTGTAGATATCTGTCAAGGCGCTAATACCAGGCCCTTGGAGCCTATTTAAGACCATAGAGGGCCTTTTTGAGTCTGCATACAAGTTTTTCATCATTTCCAAGAATGAATCCTTCTGGCTATTCAATATAAACTTATTCTTCTAAATCTCCATTCAAGAAGGCTGATTTTACATCCATTTGGTATACTTTGAATTTCTGAAAGCTAGAAAGAGCAAGAAACATCCTTATGGCTTCATGTCTGGAAACAGGTGCAAAAGTTTCATCAAAATCTATACCTTCTTGTTGAGCATGCCCTTTACAAACAAGTCTAGCCTCATTTCTAATGACTTCTCCATTTTCATTCAGCTTGTTTTTGAATATCCATTTAGTTCCCATAATATTTTGATCATGAGGTCTAGGAACTAACTCCCAAGTATCATTTTTTTCAATTTTCTCAAGTTCTTCATCCATGGCCTTGACCCAACATTCATCTTTGCATTCTTCTTTTCCATTTTGAGGTTCGGTGGAGGATAGTAATGCTAGATAGCTTGAGTTCCCTGTAATAGTTCTTCTTGTTTGTACACATGCATCTTTTTCCCCCAAAATTTGAGTTTCTAGATGATTTTTCTAAACATACCTGGACGAAGGCTTTTCTTCTACTATTATCTCTTCTTCTGGTGCTTCATTGGTTTCTTCTTCAATATGATTTTGATTTGATGTGGGAAAATAATCCCCATCTTCTTCATTGTCATAATCTTCTATTGATTCTATTTGTTTTGGATTTTTGCATGCTTCATCAACTACAACATCAATGCTTTCAACAATTTTTCCAAGTCTTTTATTGTAACATTTATATCCTTTAATTCTAGAAGAATAACCAAGAAAAATACCTTCATCTTCGCTAGGTTCAAACTTACCAAGTTTTTCATCGGTCCTTTTGATATAACATTTGCTTCCAAAAACTTTAAAGTATTTTACAGTATGATTCTTACCATACCAAAGTTCATGTGGAGTTTGAGTGTTGTTTACTCGAACATTTGCTTGGTTGAGAATAGTTACGGTAGCAAATGCAGCTTCAACCTAGAAGGTTGCAGGAGTTCAAGATTCATCTAGCATAGCTCGAGCCATTTGTTGAACTGTTATGTTCATTCTTTCAACCACACCATTTTGCTGAGGAGTCCTTGCGGTGGAGAATTTCCTTTTTATTCCATGTTGTTCACAAAAGTCAAAGAATTAATTCGAGGTAAATTCCCCTCCTCGATCATATCTGAGGCATTTGATTTTTCAATCTGATTCATTTTCAACCAAAGCTTTGAAGGCTTGGAAATTTTCAAAAGCTTCATATTTATGCTTTAGAATACCTATCCAACACATTTTGGAAAAATCATCAATGAACAAAATAAAGTATTATTCTCCATGAGGTGACTTTTTCCTTGATGGTCCACATAAATCAGTATGGACGAGTTCAAGAGGCTTACTAGTTGAACCTTCCTTTTCCATGAAGTGAACTCTGGTTTGCTTTCCCATTTGACATGGTTTGCATATTGTATTTTCTGGGATGTTGATGTCTGGAAGATCACGAATAGCCTTGAATCTCCATGCTTTTCTTATTTGTGAAAAGCTTAGATGTCCCAATCTTCTATGCCATAGCTAGTTTTCATCATTTTTGCTTAGATAGCATTGTTGTTGTCCTCCCGTGAGTATGTATAAGTTGTTTGGAGTTCTTGTACCTTTGATCACAGTCTCTCCTGTATCAAGCTCACAAACAACACATCCGTTTGATCGAAACACCACTTCATTTCCTTAATCACACATTTGACTGACACTCAACAGGTTATGCTTTAAACCGTCTACATACATAACATTTCCAGCTTTAACCTTTTCTTTCAAGAAAACAGAACCTTTACCTTTTATGATAACAAGAGTGTCATTTCCAAATGAGACATTCTTTTCCTTTTCTAAGGCATTATTATGAGTGAAGTTTTTCTTTGTCACCTATCATGTGTTTTGAGCATCCACTATCGATGTACCACTAATTTTCTTGTCCTTCTGCATACAAGGCTATACCACATCTTTCTGTTTGAGATTCTTTCCTTCTCCATATCTTAGGATTTAATGGAGTTTTCTCCTTTTGAGATGTTTGCCAAAATTTCCTCCTCCATTCAGATTCTTCATTACCAAAGTTGTTACAGATTGAGCATTCTATTTCATTTTCAAGAAGAGAAAAGTTATTATAGGAACTTTTCTTGATCCCTATTACATTCCTTTGATTTCATGCTTCTCTAGTCATGATGGTTTTGTAAGAAACACATTGAGTAACTTTGTGTCCAAAATTATGACATGAAAAACATTGCCCATTAAAGAAGTTCCTGCGACTATCAAATCTATTGATCTGGTGATTGTAGTTTCTATTGATATTCATATTTGGAGCAAATTGAGTATGATTTACTTGAGGTTGGTTGTGGCTTCTATTCATCCTTGGAGTAAATTGAGTCTGATTTACTTGGTGCTCTGCTTTATGCCTTTGTTGATGATTTCCATACTGTTCACTGGTCTTTGCTGCATTAAGATAGCTTTTGGTGGAGGTTGACTGCTTCTGTGATTGAGATGCTTCTTCAGTATATTCAAGACCTGTCTTTATCATAGAAGAACGTTGAACTTTGATAATTTCATTTAAAATTTTTGATCCTTTAGCAAATCTAAGATTGAGAGATTTCGTTTTCTCAGGATCCTTTCTTAGACCCACAAATTCAATTCTAGTTTTTCATTGTGTTTTTCTTTTTCAGCAAGTTGGTATGTGAAGGTATCTATAATCATATTCTTTTCTTCTAAACATATTTTGAGTTTAGATATTTCTTCATGAAGGTCTTCCTCTTCTAAAGCATCCCAAAAATTATCATCGTCATAAACCATGAGAAGTTTGTAATCTTGTCCAGTTTCATCTTCATCACTATTAGATAAACCATTGCTATCTTCATGAGTATAGTAAATCCTTTTATTCACAACTTGTTTTCTATTCCCTTTTGCATATTCCTTTCCTTTTTCAAATTTATCTTTATGAGAAAATTTGGCAGCATAATGACTGACTCTACCACAAGAAAAGCATTTGAAGGGTAACTTACCTCTAAACCTTCCAGAACGTCGTTGAAGCTTTTTGACAAAGTTTATCTCATCTTCTTCTTTTGAAATATGTCTTGATTCATTGTGTTCTTCCTTTCCTTTTGCTGAAGCTTTGAATACGGCTTCTCTCATATTTGATGGTCCTCCTTTTCTAATCTCAAAGACATTTAAGATTCCATGAAGCTACGCCATAGTGATATTCTGCACATCCTGCTTTTCTTCTATGGCAGACACTTTGGATTCAAATTTAACAAACAAGGATCTCAAAACTTTCTCAACTAAGGTAACTTCCTTAATTTCTTCACCCAGATTCTTCATACAATTGACAACCTCATCTATACGTAGGAATTAACTAGCTATGCTTTCATCACTATGCATCTTAAGAGTTTCATACTGAATTCTGAGAGTTTGAAGCTTAGCACATTTTACTTGAGAGTCTCCTTCATAACTCAGAACGATTTTGTCCCATATTTCTTTTTCTGATTTGAGCTGCATGACTTTGACAAAATTTGGTTGTGATAGACTTCCCAATAAAGTATTAACATCTTTGGCATTGGTTTCATATTGCTTTTTACCTGTCGTATCTATAGGAATTGTTGTTGTAAATGTATATCCTCCTTCCTGTTGAGGCCTTGGAAATCGCTGCCACAACATTGGGGGATAACCACCCGGTCCGGACCTTAGTACAACTCCTTTTCCATTTGGAATGGTGGCTCCGACTGGAGATAACGGGACCAGTTTCCCGATCATGAAATAAAAGGGATGGATGGGTGATGAATAGTTTTCTTAAGTGATAGGCGACTAGCTTATTCTATTGACCGAAATCGGGAAACTAATACTAATCCCGGGAACAACTTATTCATTCAGAATGCAGCGTTAGATAATCTTTATCTATATAACAGGCATATAGATGACTCTGTAAAATAAATAAGAGACATTCAATCATTCAAAGATTACTTCATGTGAATAGTCACAATGAAGCGATAAATACAAATTACTGCATTCACTGTTTATATCATCGATACATATATACGATTGAAAAGGAAGCATGCGATAAACAACCAATAGTGGAATGCATAAGGAATGCTGTGAAAAACACATATATATATATATAATCGATAATAGCAAGAGTGATTTAAACAACAATTCATATAACAAAAATGAATACAGACGCAGATAATAGTACCATGGGAGCTGTAGATCAATTCGAAATATCAATCGCTATTCAAAATTCCTTCTTCAACACAGAAATGATTTCAAACAATGACA
>APFE031450732.1:0-18432 GCA_000404065.3 Pinus taeda
TTCTACAGGTGTCGATCCTCAACTAGCAACCTGATCCCATTACGTGTCATTATGATAATTGATTTCAAAGCTTTTATTATAATGGATTGAGTCAGCCCACATAATGTTTCAATTTCATGGTTGGTATTTAAGTTTTCATTACAATGGGTCGAGCTCGCTTATGTTGTGTCTCAATCTATTAGTTGTTTCTTTAATTTTTGTTGCAATCTCAACTTTTCTTAGGATAACATTTTAAAATCATTATACTTTTAGCATTTAAAAAAGAAATTGTTCTTGGCAAATGACTCTTTTATTCAGGGGTTCATTTTTAAGGAATTTTTAGTCATAAATTTTTTCCATAATGCTATTGTTGAAATATGTTGAAAATTCAAAGTTTTTAGTAGTCATGATCTTTGGTTTAAATTCAATGGTTGAAAAATTGTCAAAATTTTAGGGCTTTTGTAGGTCATAGTATTTTATCTTTAATGTTATGGTTGAAAACATATTTTATCTTTAATGTCATGCTTGAAAATCATTAGAAATTTAAGTTTTTTTAGAGTCATAATATTTTATTCTTAACGACATTGCTAAAAAATGTTGAAAATTTACCTCAAAAAATAATGCATTTTTCCAGCATTAACTTGTTTATTTTCAGGTTGTTTTTTGATATTTTTTGGGGCGTTTTTAGCTAGATTTCTCATTTTGAGTTATATCTCCCATTTGATAGTTTACATTGTTCAAAGTTGTTTACCCCTTGGGATGACATCATCATCTTGAATCTTATTGGTTATTTTTAAATTGATTTTGCTTATACTTTTTCTTGTTTTGAATTTTATCTTTTTACCTCAAAATTTCCTTAATAATGTTTAGGAGGACCAACTAAAACTCCACAGATTATGAAGAGACTGAATTTGATCATATTTCGGATAATTATCACAAGCGAATATTAATACTTATATTGAAGGTAGTGAATGACCAAAATCTATGCAAAGGCATGTAGCTTCAATGAAGCTTGGCCTTGGAGATATTCTCTAGATGACAAGTAGAGGAAAATTAGAATCCATATGAAGACACTTAATTTGTTGATAGTTATCAGAATTGTATCCTAAGCTTCAAAACATTTCTTCACTGATTGAACTTGGAAAGCTATAATCACTATAGTGATACAGGGAAGTGTAAAAGAAATCCCCACACCACAGCATTAAAAAGACATATGAAGAAGAACTCTAATTTAATACAACTACCACTAACATCATCACTAGATAATGCACACCATATTTGAACTTATTTAGGGATATATAGTGGAAAAACAACTTAAAGAAATACTTTTCAGTCAAATTGTATCCCTCTTCATTTATTTTGTAGAATTATTTAGAATGAGTTTCTTAACATTTTCACTCTCCCTTTATGTGAAACAAATTTAATTTCAACTCTATCTATTTCTGGTCTCTATATGCCATGGAATCCTTCCTCTCTTTTATCTCTTTAGCTATAATAATTTACAATAATTAGCATATCATTCTCTTGTCTTTACTCTACAACTAAAAAACACTGATAGCCACAATAAAATTCCAAATCCTGTTGTAATTGCTAATCTTTCCATGGTGGCAATCATTTCTATCGACGCTCATACTGTTTTCTCCTTGAACCTGCATATAATATTATATTATTGGTTGAGAGATGGTATACCGCCTCTTTATTTATCCTGATTATTCGTTAATATTGCTGACAAGATTACTAAAATCACATTAGTGGGACTGAGCATCTACTCCTTTGTGTAACGGTCTCTTCACAAAAGGAATCCAAAGGGAACTGAGAAGGAATATTTCCTATATTTCTTGAATTCTTATTGCTCCACCATTCACCCTCATGTCCTACTCCTTTTGACTCTCCCAACAGAGCTCCACCCAATGCATAATTCCAACTTCCATTTTTACTTATTAATTTTCCCTAAGGTTCCATCGACCAACTCCTATTTATGTCATTATCTACATTGTACTTTGGCTTGACCCTATTTTATACACACTAGATGGTATGGAAATGTAGAGAATTGGGTCATGCAAGACAACTCCTACCTTTCTTCCACTTCTTTCTATTCCTTCTATTGGAAAATAGGTCATTGATGGAAAAGCATGTCCATAGATGTATGCACCCCATAGTTGTTTTTGGCATGCCTGTTGTGATTGTTTTGATGCATTGTGTTATGGAGGTGTTACTATTCTATGGTTGTTATGAACCATACAATTGATGTTGTTGGCATGTTTCTTATCCTTGGGTTGATGCATTGGATTATGGAGGTGTTGTTATGTTATCTTTGTAATGCACCCCACAATCCAAGTCATTTTCATGCTTTTTATGATTTTGTTGATGCACTATGTTATGGAGGTGTTGTTATGCTATGATTGTTATGCTTGTTGATGTATTGTGTTATAGTTGTTTTTGTATTGTTTTCTATACTATTATGTAAACATATGAGGAAGTTTGATGCTCAAAGGTAATGTGATGCTGTGATGCATTGTTTCCATATGTGAATACTTGCATCGATTGTTCAAATTTTGTTTCAATCTAGTTGCTTGTGAGAAACCACAAAGATTAGGTAAACAGAGCTATCGCCTTGGAAATTCGGTTCAGGTGTTATAGAACAACGATGATATAGAGGTACCCAAAAATATAGGTTAATGCAAGAGGATGAAAGTTAATGTAATTATTTTTCAGTCATTAATGTTGGCTCATGTTAATGCATGTTATTTGAATATATCAAAATTCATTTCATGTGTTTTAATATTAAAAAGTTGAGAAAGTTTAGGAAATTAAAAGAAAACCTTAGTATGCAATGAGCAAAGACATTCATTTCAATTTATTTCATGGAATACTAATAGTCAACAAAATATATTTATAAAAGATGTTAATTTAGAAGGTAGAAATTATTAGTGAGCATATGATTTGAAAGAGTTGTTTTGATATCCCATTCGTGAGTTATCTGGCACAAAGAGAAAGAGGAAGAAGAGTAGATGTGAAGAAAATTTGAGCAAGAGAAGGTAGTGCTAAATAGACAGAGGTATGTAGAGTTGAAGACCAAGAAAACCAACCCATTCTATCATTTATGTATTAGGGGATTGTATTCTCATTTTAGATAGTAACCTGAAAAAGAGCATGTTAGAGCCATTGATGTGTATGTAGGATCTTCCAAGCAAGTTGTAGCTTGTAAAATAGAATAGAGGGCGGGCCTCGAAAATCTCATGTAATAGAAAAGGTAGGAGCTTTCCTTTGCATCAAAACAACAACAAATTCATGGTTTTCTCCCTTTATGGATTTCCACTTATATCTAGTGCTCATATGTTTTGGTTTTGTGCACTTACTTTTATGTTGTCATCAAATGTTGTTTACATAATAAATCTACTTTTCATATGATCTTATGCTACTCCTTCGATAGTTTAGATAAATATTGAAAGGAAAGTAAAAAAAAAATTGATGTCCATGAATGCACTATACCGATTCAACCCCGCTCTCGGTATAGTCAAGTTTCCAACAATTGCTATTGGATATGGTTCCTTATGTATCACCTTAATAGCTAGAAGGTAGACCAGGTTGAATCATGGGTTATCAAAGTGTACATATGCTCAGTACTACAAACTTTTAGGAATGGAAAGAGAAGTAAACATTGAATTGAAACATAATTAGTAAGGAAGAAAAAAGAAAAATAAGAAGTAGAACCAAAAGGAAAGAAATTAGTCAAAGAAAGTGTCCTTTGCAAGGAGGTAATTTTCTCTGAGAGATGAGTTGATATAATATGAAAATTCCCATAGGATATCCTTTGCTACCTTGAAAGATGTCAAGTGCTTCTCATGCCATAACCATGGGCATATAGGAACTGACTATAGGAGAGGTATAAAAACTCTTTTTATGGCTATTTTTATTTGTGAAATGCTTTTGGAGATAGAGCCATTGTTTGTAAACAATGTGTAAAGAAGAGCAGAAATAAAATAAGAAGCAATGGGCACTTTCCTTCTTTTCTTGGCAAAACAATATGTCATGTATGTGATAACCTTGGGCACATGGACAAAGATTTAAAGTTGCATTGTACCTTAATAAAAACCAGTGTTTTAAGATTCGACTGGCTCAGAACCAATTTGACCGAGTTGGTCCGAGTCAAGGCCTCACCGGGTCGACTCTGCCAATGAACTAGTTCGGTCGGCCGAGTCCGAGCCTACCCAAGTGGGTTGGATGACAATGGCCCGTGAATTTAAAAATAACGATTTTTTTTTTCTTTTTTTCTTTTGGGGGACTCCAAGATTTTCATGATGATACTTTAATGGTTTTTTGTCCCTAAATAAGTTTATCTAGCTTGATCTTGGAGAGTTTTGTTTAGGTGGTATCACATATGTAGTAGAGATTCCTTAAGGGATTTCTTCATTCTTCTTCAAAACATTCCAATAGGTTCTTTGCCCCTTTCTTAAAGAAAACCTAACTTTGTGGCCCCAACCTTGGCCCTCCAAAGATGAGCATCAAGCCTTGAGTTGATTCCACATGATGCTACACCCCTGATGAGACTCCAAATGCTAAAAAACTAAACTTAAAAGATAGGATGTTGGACTATTTGATGATATACCCAAATGGACTGAAGATGCCCCGTGGCTGGCCTTGACCCTATTTTGTTGGATTTCCTTCTTTGAAAGCATAGATGAGGATGGTTATCATTGAGATGACATAGGAGAGCTAGCACATCCCTCTTTGATGCCAATGCTTACCCTTAGGGGTGCCATGTCACTCACAGGCTTGAAAAGGGGGGCACAGGGTCTCTCCTATATGACATCATGGTGGAGGATGCACATTTTGAAGATGTACACATGCACTTTGGGACTTTCTTGGAGTGAGGAACACTCTTGGACACTTGTATCAGTTCCTTTATGACTTACAATCTATTTTGGAGGATAACGCCATTTCTAGCCTCCTTGGTTATGTGTTTTTGTTTTGATCTCTATATCATCATCATGTGTGTATTGGACACTGCACTGGGTGCCATTTTGATATAATGGATATATTTGTGAGCCTAATTTGATCATATGTTGTCTTCTATCTACATTCTAATTTTGTGTGTTTAGAAACATGAATGAAAATCTTTAAAATTATGTTTTTTTTATAAAAAAATATATATTTAATATATTTTTTACAATGGCCAAGTCATTGAAATCGAGCCAACCGAGTTGATACTGAGTCGTAGTCAACCCTCAGCCGAGTCAGAGTCAAAGCCGGAGTTTTAAAACATTGATAAGAACTAGACATAAGGAGATTACTCAAAATGGACCAAATAATAGATCAAAAGGAAAAGCACACACTAGAAGGAAACACACAAAAGCATGGTAAAAAAAGAAAGAGCAACATGCCACTTCAGTAACAAATTGAAGTCAACATGACATTGAAGGGAGTTGCTCAACGAAATGAAAGCATCCATGAGAAAAGAACAATTTGTCATTGTTAAATTAGTAGCACCTGAGGGGGAGAGCAAGCTGAAGAATGCCTTGGAAGAGATAAAAAAATATGATGTGTTGACTTCAATGATTTTTGAAGATGAAAAACATGGTCGCATTGTTTAGTTGTTAGTAAATTGTAGTATTTATGCTCCCAAAATTGCACATGAAATGTGATAGAGACCTGGTGCTTTACTTGTTGTTGGTAGAACAATGAATAGAGTTTACCTTGGGGTACAAAAAAAAAAAGAAAAGATATTATTGGTTTCTCAACACTCATGTCAATATTTAAAATTGGAAGTTGTCTTCAAAAAGCTTTAAATATCGTTGAAATAATAAGGGAAGATGACCTATATTATGGGTAGAATTACAATAGTTTCTACTTTTTCCTTGTTGGGTAACATTAGAAATGAGATGAAATTGGCTTGTGCATTGTTGAAGGAATTCAAAGGAGTACACTAAGAAAAAGTCTTCATTACAATATAGACCACAAAAATCCACCAGATCTAATATTGAATGAAAGAATAAAGACTCACTACGAGTGGATATAGAAAATGATAATTGTTTATTGTGGAAAATTGGAAAACATCTCATGAATTTTTTATGATTGTTTCTTCATCCATCAGTTTTGGAAAATATAGTTTCACAACAAGTTTATTCCTTACCTCAAATAAGAATACAATAGTGGTAAGTGTTTCTTGAACATTGCAATAATATTTTTAAAGATATAGAATGATGAAGATGACAATGAATAATAAAGATAGTTCAAGCTCATGTACTGTGTAGAAAAGAAGGTGAAGAAATGGACTATGTAGAGAAGAAGGTGAAGCCAAGAACTGTGTAAAGTTGTTAGAACATGATAATTGAATTGATGACCTTTCAGGAATATCCAAAAGCATAATTTTTTGAATGATTTTGACTAGGAGTTTTTGACTTAGATTGTTAGTTCAAAGTAGAGCCAAGTCAAGAGTGCACACAAAGTTATACAATCCCATTTCTATGATAAGGCAAGCACATCGATTGATCTACATGAAAAATGAAATAAGTGTATAAAATAGTAGTTAGAGGAAATATCTTGGAATTTTAATTTCTACTATTAAAGGTAAGAAAACTTATAGGTGAACAAGTTGAATAGGGAATAGATGAGAAACAAGGGACAAACATGTCGTACTTCCCTTCTTTTTTAGTTATATATATATATATATATCCGATTAAGCCATTAAGGGATTTTAAATTTTTCTTTGGTGTGGTTTAGTGATTATTTTTTGAACTTGGACTATGATACCATGCATGGTCTAAATACTGTTAAAAAAGGAAATGTTTCATATCTTCTAAAAATATAAAAAATATTTATTTCTTTATACATAATCATTTATTTCATGTTCACCATCATATTTGTAATGTAGAACATTTGTTTCAAAATCATATTTAAAGGGATTTTATAAATAACAACAAATAAATTGTTTATTTTCCCTTCATATTGTGTTTCTCCTTCCAAGACTTAACACACCATCTTTCCAACTAGGGACATCATATCTAGTGTCCTAGCCTAAACAACTTCTAGAAGTTCCCTAGCCCATAGAATCAAAGGCTAGATCCAGAATAATGTTGTGTGTGTCCAACCACTAAGTGTCAAACACATTCCTCTATCATTTATATCCATTCCCAACTTCCATAATGTCATTTCCAAGTATTCTATTAGCTATATCGATTCACAACTCCCAAAATATCTCTGCTAAGTTTCCATAGACTCCTCCTTTACCTTTCCACTTTGAAACCAGAAACAAACAAAGACCCCAAAAATTCCTCTCACTTCAATATGGATCCGTTCCCTTATCTTTCACTTCTATGTTTCCACCTAACTCCTTGATGTTTCTACATATCTCACTCATGAAATCCCTTTCATAAACTCTCTAACCCATTCCCATAACACTCTCTTCTACCTCACTAACTCTATGCTTTAAGAACCTCATATTTTCCCTAAAGGCATTACAATCCATTCACTCTAGCAATAATAATAAATTAGTTATAAATTCAAATCATTCATTTAAGTATGTAATGTAAATCAATGGATTACATGAAACCTATTTAATTTAAATACTAATTTAGTCATAAGAGTATCTATATAATTAAATAATGTTTAAAGCACAACCCTTTACTTAACAATTAATCAAGCTTAAGGACTAAGCATAGTGCTATATCATTTAATTTTTGAATCAATTTTATGCATTAATCATAAACCACATTACCATTTACCTAACATATTATAGTAGACAATAGAATACTATTAGTGTGAGGTGTGGGTATGTAGTTCACATATGCAAACCTTGTAGATATACTAACAATAATAAGAATGTATCAAAAAAGTCAATCTCACAATAGGTATGCTACCTATTACTAATAACCTAACATAGCACAATAGGATTAGGAAGTGAGCATTACACGTCGTGTGACAAGAAAAGATGAAGACTAAAATTATGTAATACTCCCTCCACCTTCAACCTAATCCAAGCTTCACCCTCTTCCATTAACATACATTCCTCCACTAAATCACTTCAATAATCGCTCATCTAAAACCATTTACGATTAATCCCCACTTGTGCATTCTTCACCCCTCAAACGTTAAACTTTACCATTACACCATGCCATTCAGTGCATAACCACACCATCACAAGCATGTCCTTTTCGTACCATTCATGACCATAACATGATATTAACAATTCTGATTGACATATACCAATAAGCTTATATCAAAGACATGTACCTATACATATACACCAACAACATTAATAATCATTAAATGTATAGTAAAAATTTATAAATCTTAATATTATAAACCATTGTAATATTCCCATGCATAAACAATATTTTTTTTTTTTTATTATTTATTTACTGACAGCCTTTAGCTTTACTGTAACTACAACATCATAATATATATTTTCCAAACGTATGGATATATGAACACATATAAACTATATTTTGGAATAACATGTAAAATATACCTTTTTGATACTTCGCATCAAATCAAATCTATATGGTCACTGCATATTTACATAAAAGTGTGTACGATTTCAGGCTCAGGATCTATCTGGCACTATAAGTCTTTTATGCACTTAATTCAGTACTGAACAGGTGGTGCTATTGCCGTCAATCTCAGTTTATGAACGGATATTTTGATTGAGGCTCGTCCCTTGGACCTCTCCGGCCATACCCGAGATTTATAATAACTTCTACGGTTACACCTGGCGTGCATGTGACTAACCTCTGATCATGCTCCAGGCAGGTTCATTAACTCGGCCACCCGACCGAGGAATAGTATTTAATGGCACCGGTTATGGCGTGCTATGGGTTGGTGGACGATCCTTATTCATCCGATGGTGGAAGCCGAAGGATCTAGATCAACGGCCAATTGGAACCCCAGGTGGCATCCCTCGAATTCAGGGTATATCATGTGTTTGCTTCTGTCTCTCTCCCTATTGTTCAACCGGGTTTGCTATGTGCTCTGAGGTCTGCGGGTGCCGTCGAACCCTTCTGCAACAATGCATTGCGCAGATTTTCAGCTCAACTCAATAGACCCGATAGCAAGTTCACAGGTGAAATTCCCTGTTTCACTGTTATATTTTGCTTCCTTGATTAATTATTATGCAAGCGATTTATGTTATTTCTCTCGCCATTATCGTTGACTGTCATGAACCCTTTTTTTCAGAGGAAGGATTCGATAATTAGCTCTTCGACTCAGTCAAGCCTACCGACTGGCTGTTGTAGGTAAGTATTCGGGTCAGCAAGCTCCTTTCTTATCGTTTTAATTCTTATATGTTTTAGGGTATCATTTTACTTGACAGGCAGACGCCCTTATCCTCATTAAGGATTATTCGAAGCTCATTCGGCATTTGTGCAGGCGGATTTTTGATGTCTTTCTGTAAAAGTTAATACTGAGAAGCATCTCGAACTCTGTTCGAGCAGCTCTGTGATTTTTATTTAAAAACCCTTCTCGGTAATATGTCTCTAGTTCTGCTCAAGGATAGCTATCATTGGGGCCGAGGACTTCCCTACGGTTACCCCTTAACATTTATGCACTCTGAACAACATTTATTTATTGCAAGTCCAATGGACGGTTTTATTATATATGTATATGAAACAAGCCGAGGGCTGTTGTTTTCTTGCACTTATTTATGAAAGGTTATGCCGCCTGCTCAGTTAAACACGATGTATGATTTATGTTCTCCTCAGTTTGTTCTTGTTCCTAGATTTATGGCACTTTCTTTGTTTTCGTTTAAATTACCTAGGTGGTGCCAATTCTTTCTTTTTCATAGTTATATTTAAGAATAGCAATGCCTTCGACAGTATACCAATAGGCTCACTCTATGCTACAATTTTCTTATAGTAACATTTGGTCACCAGGCACAGTTGAGGTTATAGCATGCTTGGGCTCACAAGTGCCGACCATTTGAGGCCTCACCTTACTCTTACGGGTTTGCCTCTTCCGTGAGGACTCATACCCGATATGAGTAGGGAGTTTATGCCCTCAAACATGCTTTTAGTCGATCTTTTGTGTTTTGCATGAATACCAATATTCTCAGTTGCTCGGAATTTGTCTATGAATTTACAAATATGAATTTATAATGTGTAGCTATTCGCACTGTTATAACCATAGTAGTCTTATTTTAGTTGAGTTATACTCTTAGCGGGATGCTGTAGGTTGGATTTATTTAAATGGTCCTATAGCATCCGTGTATCATTTGATTTTCATTTCGTTACTATGAGTACGAATAGATTTCGGTGTTTTTCAGTTAATAAATTATCTTTCTTTATCAGTTTGTATTGATACAGATTCGGATATCCTCCTGAGATTATTCTAGTTTATGTTTATTGACACTGAAGGCTTTCTTTTCGCCCTGTAACTACTTCTTTCCTTTCATATTGTAACTGTCTCTTTCTTTTCATACTTTAACTATCTCGAAAAGATAAAGCGTATACCATTCCATACAGTGAGTGCTTCTGCTTTTCAATTACTAAAACATAATGGTGAAATATCAAGGTTTTTCAATTATTCCATACCTGGAAAATGCAAACCTTGCTATACGCTTGTATTCCTCCCAACCTTAGGAGGGTCCTTCGTGACCTTCCACCCCCAAGCTCTTCTGCAGAAACTTTAACTATCTGCAAACTCTCTGTTACTAACATAGTCCTGCTATCTGGTCCTTACCAGACATAGCGGTTTTAGAGAGTCTTCTCCTCTCAACAAAAGCTATCTGGTCCTCACCAGACGCAGCAACCCTCTTCTTGCTGTAACAGTAATCTTTTCCTCTTTTTCCCCTGTTGCTATCTAGTCCTTACCAGACATAGCAACCTTTTTTGTAGGGGTCTTAAGTGTCCCCAGAGGTAGTTATGTTTTCCTCTTTCTAGACAGATGTCATTTCCTATTCATATATATATATATATATTTAAAAGTATTCTTGTAAATCTTTTCCCATAAAAACTATGTTCATGCCAGTTGCTCTTCTTGCAACTCTATTTAATGAATTACCCAGCAATTCAATTAACATGATTAATTAAACAACCATATGTAACATAGTCACTCAGTTTACCATCATAAACTATAGTACTATTTAAATTTACTTTCTTTTATTTGCAAAATATTATCTATGTTTACCAGGGGCGTTACTTCTCCCCCTCCTGAAAGTCAACATAGTCCCGATGTTTTTCACCCAAAAACAATTCAGGGTAAACTTCTTTCATATTCTATTCATCTTCCCAGGTGGCCTCATCTGGTCTGAAGTGTTGCCACTACACTTTAACCTGGGTGATGGCTCGCTTCCACAGCACGACCCTTCTCCGATCTAATATGCTCACTGGCTCGACCAGAAATTCTCCTTCCGGTTCCACCTAAAACACACAATACTTAGATCAGTTTTATTCTTATCATTTAATTTATTTTATGCTGCTATAGACTCATTCTTACCTAAATGTCTTGCCATCTAATTATGTGTTTAGGATCATAGATGTATTTCTTTAATACTGACACATGGAACACATTGTGAACCCTGATGTGGCTGGGTAGGGCTAGTTGGTAAGCCACTGGCCCGATCCTAGCCAAAATCTGGAAGGGGCCACAAAAGCGGGGTGATAATTTTGCGCAACCACTCCACTGCAATGTGCTTTTCTTTACCCGGATTCTTACATATATGTGCTCTCCCAGCTGAAATTCCTTCAGATTTCTTTTCCGATCAGCGTAACTGTTTTGTCTATCTTGGGCTACCTTCAAGTTAGCTCGTACTTTCTTAACCATTTGTTCCATTTCCTTTAACATTTCTGGTCCCAATACAAGTTTATCTTCGGGCCCACTCGAACTGGATGGCGTACGACATCTCCTTCCATAGAGTACTTCAAATGGACTCATATGCAAAGATGCATGATAACCATTATTATAGGCAAACTCTACTAAATGTAGGTACTCCTCCCATCGACTTGGTTGTTGCATCACGTAAGATCTCAACATGTCTTCCACTACTTGATTCACCCGCTTTGTTTGTCTGTCGGTTTGCGGATGATAAGCGGTGCTGAAATTTAGTTGAGTTCCCAAACCTTCAAATAAAGTTTTCCAAAAAGCCGATGTGAACTTAACATCATGATCAGATATTATGGTTTTGGGTAAACCATGAAGCCTAAAGATGTTCTGCATAAAAATGTTTGCTATTTGTGTTGCCCTATATGTAGACTATACAGGGATGAAGTGGGCTGATTTGCTGAGTTTGTCCACTACGACCATGATGGAATCATTACCCTTCTTGGATTTGGGTAATCCAATGATAAAATCCATGGTGATAACTTCCCACTTCCATTCTGGTATAGGTAAAGGTTGTAACAGCCCTGCAGGGTGCTGATGTTCAACCTTAACCTGCCGACATTCTATACATCGTGCTAGATAGTTCATTACTTCCTTTTTCATTCTAGGCCAATAACACTCCTTTCGAAGAGCAGTGATGAACTTTTGGTACCCTGGATGCCCTGCATAGGGACTCTTATGATACTCATCCAGGATCCTTTTCTTGACTTCAACGTGATTGGGTATGTATATTATTTTCTTATAATACAAAATACCCGGAGCCTTTAACTCATAACCCTGTTGTCTTATGTGATTGGTCACTTCCTGCACTTGCTACTTCTTTTGTTGGTATTCCGGATCTTGTTCAGCCGCTTGCTTGATTTCTTCATGGAAAGTAGACCATCCTTTACTAGTAGCAATTTCATATAAACAATGCATTTTTTGGCTTAAAGCATCGGCCACCCGATTTTCCTTTCCCTTCAGGTGTTTAATTTCAAAATCAAACCCACTCAAGAAATCCACCCACCGAGCTTGCCTTGCATTTAAAGTGGGTTGGTTAAAGTAGCTGGTCAGGCTGTGATGATCTGTCAACAGCAAGAATTTCTTTCCCAAGAGGTAGTGACGCCACATCTTTAGTGCATGCACAACAACAGTTAATTCTAAGTCATATGCCAAATATTTTTGTTCATGTTCTTTCAACTTCCTGGATTCATACATGATCACTTTTCCTTCCTGCATTAACACGCCTCCTACACCCTCTTTACTCGCATCCGTGCAGACCGTATAATCTTTTTCCGGGTCTGCGATGCTCAATACTGGGGCAGTTGTAAGCAAATGTTTAAGCTGTTCAAAACTTTACTGGCATTATGCAGTCCATTTAAAAGTTCTTCCTTTCTTTTGTAAGGAGGTGATGGGGTAGGCAACCCGGGAAAATCCTTCCACAAATCGACGATAGTATCCTGCCAAGCCCATGAATGATCTTATATTTGCCACGTCCTTCGATATCGGCCATTCCATTATGGTTCTGATCTTTTCGAGATCCACTGTAATGCCTTCCTTGGTTATGATGTGTCCCAAATACTGGATCTGTTCCTTATAAAAATCGCATTTGCTATACTTAGCGTATAGCTGATGTTCCCAGAGTGTTTGTAGCACCAATCTAAGGTGCTCTTCATGTTCCTGTATGTTTCGGGAATATACTAATATATCATCAATGAAGATTAACACAAACTTATCCAGATATTTATGAAATACACTATTCATTAAACACATAAATGTCGTTGGTGCATTGGTCAACCCGAATGGCAGCACCACGAACTCATAATGTCTGTAACGGGTTCGGAAAGCAGTTTTAGCTACATCTTCTTCCTTAATTTTGATTTGGTGATATTCGGATCTTAAATCAATTTTCGAGAATACCGTGGCACCTTTCACTTGATCGAATAATTTTTCGATCTGGGGCAACGGGTATTTATTCTTGACTGTTAATTTATTCAACTGCCGATAGTTAATGCACATACGGAAAGTTCCGTCCTTTTTCCTGACAAACAGTACAGGGGCTCCCCATGGGGACACACTAGGACGAATGTACTTTTTATCCAGTAATTCCTGTAATTGCATCTTTAATTTTGTTAGTTCTGGCACACTCATTTGGTAAGGTGCTCAGGATACCGGGGCTGTGCCGGGTACCAGTTCTATGGTGAAATCCAGATTCCTTTTTGGTGGCAGTCCTGGTATTTCCTCAGGAAATACGTCTGCAAACTCGTGTACCACCGGTATATTTTCCAAGGTACTCTCGTTACTCTCTAAACTAGCGAGTCCCACTTGAACTACATATATTTGACACTTTTTCCTGAAACATTTCGCTAGTTGCGAAGCAGTAATTGGCTGAACTTGTACAGGCTTAAGAATGCCTTGAATTTCTTGTTGATTTCCCAGTTCATCCTGATAAGATATTATTTTTGTTTTGCAGTTTATGACAGACCACCACTTTTCCAACCAATCCATTCTAATTAGTATGTCATATGATCCAAGAGGGCGTACATTCAAATCGGTGGTCACGGTTTGACCAGCAACTTTTAATGGGCAATTGCTGACCTTGGCCAGCACCCGCCTTTTTGCTCCTTTGGCGAGCTAGACTAACCATGGTTGTTTAAATTTAGTAAGCTGCAATTTACAGTTTTCCACAATCTTGGGACTAACATAACTCAATGTAGTGCCTGGGTCAACTAAAACAGAAACAGTTCTATCAAAAATCTTACCTTCGAATTCTATCATTGTTGGTTGATAATCGGCTTGCTGGTCCTCGAGAGCTGCATTTATTCTTGGCAACGACCGAGCCACGTCTCCTACAGTTGAGGCTTCATAAACCTGAGACACCTGGTCACTGTTTCTCCGATGAGGACAGTTCTTAATATAGTGCGGTCTGCCACACCCCCAACACTGAACTGGCAGCCTGGTTGTCCCCTCATTATCAACTCTGCCCAACGATTCAATATTTATGGAATCATTAGGTGGCTTAAGTTGAAGCTGATTCCTGGATTGGTTCCTGCTGTTAGAAACCTTTATAGATCCTTTACTAAAATTGCCACGAACTCCCTTGTTTCCCATGGCTATTCTGCTGTTCTTTTTATCCATTCAACGCTTCCCTGCACCTTCTCCTTTTTGTTTATACTGCTGGAAGCATATTCTGGCTTTCCGTATTGCTTCATCCATGGATTTCAGGTTGTCAAATTCAATCCTCTCTCGCATTGCTTGAGGGAGACTGCTAACAAAATGCTGTACTTTTGCCTTCTCCTTCCGAATGTGTGGTACATAGCAGAGCAGAGATGTGAATTTAATGACAAATTCATCCATAGTCTGCTGTCCAAGTCACAGGTCGTTGAATTCTCTGGCCTTTTCATCGTAGAATCGTTCAGTCAGATACTTTTCTTTAAAATATCTTTGAAAAATTTCCCATGTGATGTCTTGCTCATTTACTCCCCGCACCATCTTGACTTCCTCCCACCATAACGTTGCTTTGGCCTGCAACTGAAAGATGGCTAACCGTGCTTGGAGATGATGGTCATACACATAAACCTGAAAGTATTTGTTCATATTAATTAACCAAGCTTCTGTGGCTTCTTCTGATTCTCCATCAAAATGAGGCGGTTTAATTTTCCGAAATTCTCCCTGTAACTCCATTCGCTGTCTTTTGGAGGTTTGATGTTCCGAGGCATTATCAGATTTTTCTCCTCAAGCCTCTACCCTTCCTTCTATTTCTTCTTGTTCAGTGTAGTATCCCTGTTCCTCTGGTATACGCGTTTGTTCCGGGCTAGGATTGGGTTGGTGCTGGTTCTGTTTATCTGATAAACGTTTTAGGATCCTTTCCTGTTCCATGGTTAATCTAGCGTTATCCTCGCACAGTCGAGCCATTTCGTTCTTCAATTCCTGTACGGTCTCCAATATGGTCAAATTGGTGTTGCGTGCCTCTTCCCCCAGTTGTACCCATAATTCTGGGTTCCCTTGAGGAGGGGTAACATGATCCACATTCCTGTGTGGTGCGTTTCTGGTCCTTCTCATGTTCTGCTATCACCTAGTTAGAGATTTAGTACATTTCATGGATATATATTCAATTTATAATTCAGTTACTTGCTTGCTGGAAAAGAGAAAATATTACTATCTCTACTATAGTTGCCCAAGGTCACAGTGTTGCAAACCTGGGCTCTAATACCACTTGTAATATTCCCATCCATAAACAATATTTTTTATTTATTTATATATTTTATTTATTTACTGACAGCCTTTACCTTTACTGTAACTACAACATCATAATATATATTTTCCAAACGTATGGATATATGAACACATATAAACTATATTTCGGAACAACATGTAAAATATACCTTTTTGATACTTCGTATCAAATCAAATCTATATGGTCACTGCATATTTACATAAAAGTGTGTACGATTTCAGGCTCAGGATTTATCTGGTACTATAAGTCTTTTATTCACTTAATTCAGTACTGAAGAGGTGGTGCTACCGCCGTCGATCTCAGTTTATGAACGGATATTTTGATTGAGGCTCGGCCCTTGGACCTCTCTGACCATACCTGAGATTTATAATAACTTCTACGGTTACACCTGGCGCGCATGTGACTAACCTCTGATCATGCTCCAGGCTGGTTCATTAACTCAGCCACCCGATCGAGGCATAGTCTTTAATGGCACCGGTTATGGCGCGCTATGGGTTGGCGGACGATCCTTATTCATCTGACGGTGGAAGCCGAAGGATCTGGATCAACGACTGGTTGGAACCCCAGGTGGCATCCCTCGAATTCATGGTATATCATGTGTTTGCTTCTGTCTCTCTCCCTATTGTTCAACTGGGTTTGCTATGTGCTCTGAGGTTTGCAGGTGCCATCAAACCCTTCTGCAACAATGCATTGCACAGATTTCCGGCTCAACTCAATAGACCCGATAGCAAGTTCACAGGTGAAATTCCCTATTTCATTGTTATATTTTGCTTCCTTGATTAATTATTATGCAAGTGATTTATGTTATTTCTCTCGCCATTGTTGTTGACTGTCATGAACCCTTTTTTTCAGAGGAAGGATTCGATAATTAGCTCTTCGACTCAGTCAAGCCTACCGACTGGCTGTCGCAGGTAAGTATTTGGGTCAGCAAGCTCCCTTCTTATCATTTTAATTCTTATATGCTTTAAGGTGTCGTTTTACTTGAGAGGTGGACACCCTTATCCTCATTAAGGATTATCTGAAGGTCATTCGGCGTTTGTGCAGGCGGATTTTTGATGTCTTTCTGTAAAATTTAATACTGAGAAGCATCTCGAACTATGTTCGAGCAGCTCTGTGATTTTTATTTAAAACCCTTCTGGGTAATATGTCTCTAGTTCTACTCAAGGATAGCTATCATTGGGGCCGAGGACTTCCCTACGGTTACCCCTTAACATTTATGCACTCTGAACAACATTTATTTATTACAAGTCGAATGGACGGTGTTATTATATATGCATATGAAACAAGCCGAGGGCTGTTGTTTTCTTGCACTTATTTATGAAAGGTTATGCCGCCTACTCAGTTAAACATGATGTATGATTTATGTTCTCCTCAGTTTATTCTTGTTCCCAGATTTATGGCACTTTCTTTGTTTTCGTTTAAATTACCCAGGTGGTGCCAATTCTTTCTTTTTCATAGTTATATTTAAGAATAGCAACGCCTTCGACGGTATACCGATAGGCTCGCTCTATGCTACAATTTTCTTACAGTAACATTTGGTCACCGGGCACAGTTGAGGTTATAGCCTGCTTGGGCTCACAAGTGCCAACCATTTGAGGCCTCACCTTGCTCTTACGGGTTTGCCTCTTCCGTGAGGACTCATACCTGATATGAGTAGGGAGTTCATGCCCTCAGACATGCTTTTAGTCAATGTTCTGTGTTTTGCATGAATACCGATATTCTCAGTTGCTCGGAATTTGTCTATGAATTTACAAATATGAATTTATAATGTGTAGCTATTCGCACTGTTATAACCACAGTAGTCTTATTTTAGTTTAGTTATACTCATAGCGGGATGCTGTAGGCTGGATTTATTTAAATGGTCGTATAGCATCCGTGTATCATTTGATATTCATTTTGTTAGTGCGAGTACGAATAGATTTCAGTGTTTTTCAGTTAATAAATTATCTTTCTTTATCAGTTTGTATTGATACAGATTCGGATATCCTCCTGAGATTGTTCTAGTTTATGTTTATTGACACTGAAGGCTTTCTTTTCGCCCTGTAACTATTTCTTTCCTTTCATATTATAACTGTCTCTTTCTTTTCGTACTTTAACTATCTCAAAAAGATAAAGCGTATACCATTTCATACAGTGAGTGCTTTTGTTTTTCAATTACTAAAACATAATGATGAAATATCAAGGTTTTTCAATTATTTCATACCTGGAAAATGCAAACCTTGCTATACGCTTGTATTCCTCCCAACCTTAGGAGGGTCCTTCGCGACCTTCCACCCCCAAGCTCTTCTGCAGAAACTTTAATTGTTTGCAAACTCTCTGTTACTAACAGAGTCCTGCTATCTGGTCCTTACCAGACATAGCAACCTCTTTTGTAGGGGTCTCAACTGTCCCCAGAGGTAGTTAGGTTTTCCTCTTTCTGGACA